>CM071861.1:4128612-4141561 GCA_036759665.1 Gynandropsis gynandra | reverse complement strand
GCTGCTGTTCGTCGATCTGCTGCTGTCCGCCGTCCTCGCGCTGCTGTCCGCCGACCTGCTGCCATACCCCGTCCTCTCGTCGGTGTCCGCCGAGCAGATCTGTCGCTGGTCGCCGCTGTCTCTTAGTCGGCCGCTGCAACGAAGAACAACTACTTCAGAGAGAAAAAAATGCCGGAAAAAAATTAAACAATCCAATGGTCAAGAAAACATTCTTTCATGAACAGTAACAAATATTAAGACAATGGTTGAATAATCACCAAAATATTTAAGAAATTAATTTAGCAATAAAAAATCTAAAATGTGTCTATTTTTACTGGTTGAGACTTTTTTCATAGATAAAGAAGTTAGAAAAAAATCAAATGGATAGAAATCTGACACATGGCCAAGATTTCACTTGGACATGTGTTTAATAACTATTAAAGATAAGTACGATGATTTATCTAAATTGAAATTATTTCATATAAACAGTACTTATACTATTGTGTGAACGTAAACAAATAATTAACTTGTATGTATATAAAAATAAAATGTGTTGGTGGCTTCACTTTTGGTAAAACTACCTCAGCAAATAAAAAACTCAATTTTAATTATGAAAATAATAATAAATTCAATTTTTATAACAAATAAAAGTTAAATAATTAAAATTATGACAATAATTTATAACATTCCAATCCAATAAAAAGATAAATTCAATTTAAAACATCCCAACACAATAAAAAATAATAAATTATAAATATGCACATTGTATAAGAAAATTATTATGTGTGTAAAAATAAATGGAATGGTGTTTAAAACCTAATATTCCTTGGTTAATATTTATGTATACCTAGGAAGCCCTTTGGTTGTAAAATCTTATTCTAGAAAATGACGCCCATCAAATCTTGTTCGTAAGAATTGTATTTATTAGGGGCAACATTTACTAGCAAGAATGTTGTAGTAGGAACGTTGTACTATCACATATGTTGTGTTGTCCAATTTTCGTGGTACAACGTTGTAATAGCATGAACGTTGTACCACACACGTTGTGTCACACACATTGTACTAGGACGAATGTTATATGGTATAACGTTCGTCGTACAACGTTGTACGAGCACGAACGTTAGATGTTGTGTGGTACAACGTTAACACACAAAAAAAAATCAATTATCAATGAACAAATCAACAGATCCATGAAAGCTGTGACAGAGAGATCGCACATCAATCAAAAGTCATCGGTTCAATAACAAGATTATTGTTATTGTAATTTCTTTAGTTAAATAAAATATTTTGTAATGATATGTTAACTTTAATGTGTTTTTATATTTTAGTCTGTAAGACAGTATAAGTGGCGTCTATACAGTCTAGGTTCGCTATAAAAGGATATCGTTAACGATGCAATGATGGTACCCCCCAATGGTCCAAGAGACTTACACGGAAGATCGGCACATCAAAAATCTCGAAACTACATTTCGAACAACGCAAGATGCGCTTCATGGAACACAAGATACTCTTCAAGTAACGTAATCTTAGCTTCAAGATATGCGAGCGCATATGCGTAACATGGAGAGAATTATCGAGTTGCTGAGTGGTCGAGCATATCAGTCACCAACACCTACGGGGGCAACAACGCCGAGACAAGAAGCAATGACTCCGATGCAATCCCTTCACGAGGTGTGGGGATCACGAGGATGAAGAAAACACTATCAATTTAGATGATATATAGTAAATAAAGTTTTTAGTTTGTATAAATTTTATTTTTATTAAGTTTTTTTTGAAATTTTATATTTTTTGAATTTTTTTGTCAGGTTCTCAACGGATGCCCATTGACAAGTTTCAAAACTTTCATTAGGCATCCATTGGATAGTTTTAAATTCCTTTCATTTCTTTTTGCAATCGGTATACGTTGATAGCTCCCCCATTTATTGCCAACGACTATCCGTTGAAATTATTTAACTTCCCGCCATTTTTTGCTAACGGGTATCTGCCATTTTTTGTTTCTAATGGATGCTGCTGGTGGATTGTAACGGTTGTCCTTTGTAACCTTTCAACGGATACATCTGTTACACTTCATTAAAAGGTACCAATAGATTTTTGTCCATTGCACTACCGTTGCGAATCGCTACGGATGCGGATTTTCAATGATCAATTTTCAACGGCTCCAAATCTATTGAAATCCGTTGGGAATGAACAATTTCAATGGAAATCTAGCCATTTTCAGAGGATATGTCCGTTGAAAATGGCCTATTTTTTCGTAGTGACAGTATAACTTTGTGCCCAAGACGTTGTACCCCAATTCAATGTTGTGCCATGTACGTTGTAACACACGTGCCATAACAATGTATCACACACGTTGTAACACACACGGTGTACCACATACATTGTACCACACACATTGTACCACACGTTGTACAACACACGTTATGCCACACACGTTATGCCACACATGTTGTACCACGAGCATTGTACCACCCACATTGTAACACGTAGGTTTTACCACACACGATTCACTAGACACGTTGTAGCAAACACATTGTACCACCCACCTTGTACCACCCATGATTTACCACACACGTTCTAGCACACACGTTGTACCACACACGGTTTATCATACGCACTTTACCTACAATGTTGTACCACACACGTTGCAACATTAACAAATACATTTTGTGACATTTTGTTTCATTTTTTTATGTAGTGTGGATGTTGAAAGAGCTAAAGTGGGTAGTAATTAATTTTGATTATGGGGTGTTTTTTATTAGAAGATCCAAAAAGAGGAATTGAAAGACTGAGTTTCAAAAAAGGATGAAATTTTGTACAATATTATTGATAAAATTTTTCGAAATGTGAAATACAATGATCTTGTTGATCGCACCATTAGAAAAATTAATATGGATAAATCTACGAAGAAGATATGATTGAGCTATGTCCCGATGATTAAAGGATCTAAGAGGCCTTCATACATCTTAGATGATGACGATGTTATTGGCTTTTTTTTTTTTTTTGAAGTTTACAAGGATTGATGCATAAATTGTCCTACATGTTGAGATCACTGACGGAATCCAAGAAATAGTACGTGTTAAAAATGAACAATATGTTGAAGTCGGAGCTGAAGTTGAAAATGAAGTTGGTGTTGAAGTTGGAGCTAAAGTTGAAAATGAAGTTGGTGTTGAAATTGGAAATGAAGTTGAAAATGCACAACATGTTGAAGTCGACAATGAAGTGTCCCCTGCTTATTTAATGATTGTTGGTTCCTCAAATTTTTATTGGGACGACGAGTTAGACATTTACATGGGTAAAGAATGTGCATCCAAAGACAATATCGTTTTGGTTGCTTAAAAGGTCTGCATTGCATGAAATTCTTTGGATTTAACGTAGCGAAGTCGACGATTACATTCTTTTCCGCCACATGTAAATAAAAAGATTCCGGGTGCAACTGGTCATTACGTGTGGCTAGAGACAATCTTTTAGATGCTTTCTCAATGAGGTCACACAACAAGACGCATACATGCTCCCCGGATGAGTCGAGTAATAATTTTGGTACACCAAAAATGGTTCAATCCCTTTTGAAAGAATGATACCCATGACAACTAGATACACCAACTCCCAAACATATTACAATGATGGTGCATGAATATTTTTGTGTAAAAGTATCATATTCTATAGCATGGAGAGGAAAGAAGTTGGCTGAGTATGATGTAAGCGGTAGTTGAGAAATTAGTTTTGAAATGGTTTCATGTTACTTCCACAAGATAAAGAAGGCGAATGAGGGATCTTTATACACCTTGAATTAGACAACAATAATAGATTCAAGTATTTATTTGTTGCATTGGGAGCTTGTATTGAGGGTTTTAGAGCATTAAGACAAGTGATTTTCGTAAATGAAACTTTCTTGAAGATTGCCTAGGGTGGAGTCTTGATCATTGCTTCCGGTCAAGATGCCAATTGTCACCACTATCTAGTTGCTTTTGGAGTAGTTGACTCCGAGAATGATGCTAGTTGGACATGGTTTATGAAGAAGCATCAAGAGGTGATATCGGATGATCATGTTTGGTATTCGTCTCAAATCGGAATAAGAGTATTGCCACTGCAACAAATGAGGTGTACAAGAATGCTAAACATGGGATTTGCGTTTAGTATTTATCAGAAAATTTGAAAGTGAAAGTTTACCATTGTAGGAAAACATATAGGAATCCATAGTCGACAAGTTTAGACAATGTGATAAGGCCTATTTGGTGACTGGATTTCATGAGCTTTATGGCGAATTCAATACTAAGTACCCTTTGGTTTTTACCTATGTCGAAGATGGTGTTGAACGAGAAAAATGAGAAATATTTTATTTTCCTTGGGAGGAGTACAAAATGGAGCTGAATATATCAATTCGGTGTTTAAAGAGGCGAGTAAATACTCATTGTTACAAATGTTGAACGCTATAATTTTAAAAGTAGCAGAATGGTTCAATAAGCATAGAAAAGATTCTATTGATGGATCAAATTCACAGAAGCTGACACCGTCGTTGGAGAGCAAATTACATACACGATTCATGGAGTCGACAAGGCTGCAAGTGCATGAACTAAACAACTTTACACTCAAATTCAATATCATTGGTCGTGATAGATAAAATTATTCGAGTGGATTTGACAAGTCGAACATGTACTTGTTGAGCATTCGACATTGATAAATATCATGTATCCATGCTCTTGTCTCTGCCAAAGGATGTTCTAATGATATACAAATCCACGATTTGTGTTCAAAGTTCTAATTGAAAGAACAATGGGCGTTGGCATATGTAAGGACAACTAATATTGTTCCCGATCAGCCTTATTGGATCAGTCTAGAAGAGTTACGAGGATTGATGGTATTTTCTCCAAAAAAAAAAGAATTGAATGTGGGAAAAAGATTCGATTAAATCGGATACCATTCGTTGGAGAACCGCAATGAAAAAACATAGAAGGGTTTGTCGACGATTGAACACCTAGGTATTGTTAACGTTCAAGAATTGTATTAGTATGAGAATTGTGTATGTTCAAGAATTGTATTTATATAAGTATGGTTAACGTTCAATAATTGTATTTGTAAAAACATTAAAAACTAGCATGGGCGTTGAACAACGTTAATACTAAATTCTAACACAAGTGTTGTACAACAACTTTGTGTATACCGTCCATGATAAAAACTAGCACGGACATTGTACAACAACGTTTGTATATTTTCAATTGTAAAAACTACCATTGACATTGTACAACAATGTTGTGATCAACGTTTGTGCTAAAAACTAACACATACGTTGTATAACAATGTTGTGTACAACGTCCGTGCTAAAACTAACACGAACATTGTAAAACAATGTTGTGTTCAACATTCGTACTAAAAACTAACAATGACGTTGTATACAACATTGTGATCAATATGTGTGTACAATGTGTGCGTAAAACTTGTATTGTGTTCATTATTAAACCCCTTTAAATCATACTTATGGGATTAAAAAAGTTCGTAAATTATTTAATAAACATCAATTTCTGAAAAATAAGGAATCACATTTTATAAACCGAGTTGTGCCCTGGTTGTACCTTTGAATTTTGAGTCGAACTTTAGTTATTTGTTAACCAAATGTGTTATTCCAAATTTTTATCAAATAAAATTTTATAATTCGATTGTTATTATTCTAATTCATCAACAATAAGCTAAGACACACAAGACAGAGTATGAGGTTTATGTACAAGACATAATTCGATTGTCCCACCAACGTTATCCCACAAACGTTGTACCACATACGTTGAACCACAGGCAGAACGTTGTACCATAAACGTTGTATCATGAACATTGTACCACAACATCGTACCACAAACGTTGTACCACACTGTTGTACCATGAACATTGTACCACACGTGTTGTCGCACACATGTTGTCCCACCAACATGGCATAACATTGTACCATGAAAGTTGTACCAAACACGTTGTACCACACACATATTATATGACAACGTTGTGCCACGAACATTGTACCAAATACATTGTCCCACCAACGTTGTACCACACGCACAATGTTGTATTACAAACGTAATAAAAATTTATGTTGTAGCACATATGTTACATAACGAACGTTGTACTACACACGTGATCCCGCCAATGTTTTACCACACACTATGTATCGCAGGCATAATTTTATACCACGAACGTAATAAAAATTTACATTGTACCACACACGTTGTCCCACCAACGTCGTACCACACACATTGTATCCCATGCACAACGTTGTACCACAAACTTCCTAAATTAATTACAAAAAATTTAGGAATCAAATAACAAATACATAATAAAAATAATATGAAGAATTACTATTTATTAGAAAAAAATTAGGAATAAAATAAAAAATAAATGAATATTGTAAAAATATTACAAAAATCCAAAAGAGTTTGCCAGTTTGAAATAAGTCGCAAGCTAGGTGGATGCGAAGGTGGGTGACTTTGTAATTACGGAGTTCGTCCAAGGGAAGTCCAAACAACTCGTATTCTATAAATGTTATGCACAGTGGTCCACAATCGTTTACCACATAACAAATCAAACCATATTAATAAATCATAAAATAAAATATAATATATAATATAACGAAAAAAATTTACAAATTTACCCACACAATACATTTTGGGCAACGTTTTCTATGCACCCGCATTTCCGCGGTTTATCCTTCAATTGGACAAACAATAGCATACCAGATTTTATGAGCATCTGAGGTATACCACATAGATATTGCTCCATAATAGCGTCCATATGTCATTTGTTGTAGATTTTACTTGTTGTGTCAAACTGAAGGAGCTCGTTGGCATCCAACACGACCTTCACAGCAATCCAATTATTACTTCATCACCGATGAAGGCTCTCTAGTTCATACGATTGTGGTCTTTGGACTACATTTTCCTCGGCAATGCAAGGCATTCGTCAATATGCTATAGATGGTGAAAAATGTATTAGTACACCGTGTGTACAACATCGTGGAACAACGTGTATACAACGATTGCACTACGTTGTACCATCATTGTATACATGTTGTACACACGTTGTACCACCGTTCTTCATATGTTGTACCACACGTACCACAAACGTTGAACCATGTTGTACAAGCACTTTGTACCATGATCTTTGTACAACATTCCTGAAAAAAAATAAAAAAAAAGAGGAGAGGAAGAATTCAAAAAGAGGAAGAAATTAAATGGTAATACCTCAGAAAAAACCTCTTTGGTTTAGGTCATTAGAATTTTAAAAAAACTCTAAATCCCTAATTCCCCCAAGTTCTGATTTAAAACCACCAACTTTTTCAATAACGAAATTTGTGACACTATTCTGGATCATCATGTCGTACTTAATTATGTTCGGTGGTTGTGCGCCCTTGCTGGAGTATGCTTGAGCTTGAGCTTGAGCTTGAGAAAGTAAAGGATTTTCGAGGATCCTTTACTTTCTCTCCAGCTTCCTTTTCTACAGCATCCTCTTCAACTAAGGCACCTTTCTTTGTGTGTTCCCTTGTGGTGTATGGTATCCTCTTGTACTTGGATGGCTGGCCTTTGGGGTTCTTCAATTCTACCCCTTTTCCCCTCGCCCCTCTTCTTCTTGTTTTTCTTTCTCTTATTTTTCTTCTTCTTCTTGATTGTCCTCATAAAGACTTAATTCAAGGTTTACCTCTTTTTGGACATTCTTTATGATGCAATCTTCAACAATCTTTAGACGTCCTTCAAAATTTTTGAAACATTCTTCAAAAGTATTGAGACGTCCTTCAAAGGTATTTAGATATCCTTAGACTTCCTATCTTCTTCTTTGATAGAATTGAGACATTCTTCAACATTGTTGAAACGTTCTTCAAAACTATTAATCTATCCTTTGACGTCTTCAACAATTTTAAGGCTTTTTTGAAAAATGTTGAGACAATTTTCAACACATTTCAAATGTCCATTGAATTGTTGCATCACCTTCATGTACACAACTTCAAACAGGTGTTCTTCGGATCACGAGGGGGTTTGTTGGGACATCCTGGATTGTAGGGACAAATTTCGGTGGAGAAGGGACTGGAGGTAGTGCCAAGAATCGAGGTTTTTCATACAATGTACTCCCTGATTGCGGTGATTCACATACACTGGAAAATTCTTCGATGTTTCTCACTGCCATTTCTTTATCATAGAGGTTTTGAAAAGAAACATGAACACCTCTATTTATCTTAGACATCCAATCATCTATAATTGCATCAGCTTCGTCTAGCTCGAGATCTATCGTGTACATGACCTCGGATTCATTGGGGATGATAATACTATCGATATCCTAAAAATGAAAATAAAGAAGAATTAGTGTGGTACCACGTGTACAAGGTGGGGTAAAAGGTGATGTACAACTTGTACAAGGCGTGGTACAACGTGTACAAGGTGTGGTACAACGTGGTTGTGTCGTACACCGTGTGCCTCTGGTCTACAACGTGTGTGGTACCACAAGCACACGTTGTATTTCCAAAAGCATTGTACCATAGGCACACGTTGACCTCCACCATGGTACAACGTGCATAAACAAGGAAAAGGTTTCAGAAAAATGGTGAAAGATGAAAACTTTTCGTTCAAAAACCTAACGATGAACTTGACCACAAATATATATATTTTCTGACGATATTATGTTGGTTCTCATCTGCATAGGATAATGAGTATGATGAGATTTCAAAATTTTGGGACATTTTTTAAGAGTTTGTAGAATTTTTTGAGACGGATTTGGAGATTTCCCGAAAATGAGAGAGAGATGAAATGTTTTTTTAAGTTGGAAATGAAATAGTAAGTCGTCTCAGGGATGCAACTTGTGGCTTTTCATGCAAAACAAATGGCATTTTTTTTAATATTTGGCTAGAATAGGGGTATTGGAATTCTTAATCCATTTTTTGTGTAAAACGAAAAAAGATGTATTAAAATATTTTTTATAACGCGGTTATTTTAGAATAGTGATATTCGATCGAGGTTATTTCAGATTGAAGCCCATAAGTATCTTATGTTTACCATCGGTACCACGTCGTATCATTGTTTGTCAATTCTCTCATGAATCGAGTATAGTCGTAACACATTCATCGTCACAAATTCCCTAGCAACAACATAACAACTCGCAAGTTCACAAGGACCACATCACAAATTGCTTCACCGTATCCAATTTTAGGCATTCTAATGTTTTATTAAACCCNGAGTATTTCATATTCCAATATTGCCTTTCCCTAGTCCTTCACATTTACCTATTGGCATAAACATTGCATGTGGTGAATTTATCACATGTTTCCATAAATATCGGCGCCCGATGTTGAAATCAGAAATTAGTGACCATTAAAAGTAGTTTTCGCTTTGAATACAATTGAAATTACTCTTGGGATGGTGGTGGACATGATAAACGTGTTAAACGAGGGTAGGAGCCAAAACATTGTATCTAATATGGGCTTGGATCTAACTAATCCCAAAAGATAGCTCAAGAGTTTATGGTTGTCCAGCACCATATATATCAGTCTAAAGTAAATGTCCAAACCGATGTGGGACAACTTATCATAACACTCCCCCTCACGCCCAAGCTTGGTCTTAGAGCATGGACATCGCAATCGGGGGCTTAACATCGGTATATTCAAATCAGGATGAACCAGGCTCTGATATCATGTCAAATATAGGATTGGGTCTAAGTAATCTCAAAAGCTAGCTCAAAAGTTTAGGGTTGTCCAACACCATATATATGAGTCCAAAGTTCATGTCCTAGCCGTTGTGGGACAAGTCATCATAACACTCTGATACCATATCAAATATGGGTTTGGGCCTAACTAATCCTAAAAGATTGCTCAAGAGTTTAGGGTTGTCCAACACCATATATATGAGTCCAAATTTCATATCCTAGCTCTGATACCATATCAAATATGGGTTTGAGCCTAACTAATCCCTAAAGCTAGCTCAAGTGTTTAGGGTTGTTCAACATTATATATATGAGTCCAAAGTTCATATCCTAGCTCTAATACCATGTCAAATATGGGTTTGGGCCTAACTAATCCGAAAAGTTAATGCAAGAGTTTAGGGTTGTCCAACTCCATATATATGAGTCTACAGTTCATGTCCTAGCCAATGTGGGACACTTATCATTAAAGAAGAAAATCGACTCGTGTAAAATTATCTTTTATTGATGAAAGAGGCATGGCCGCCATACAACATATTTGGAAGGATTTCTCTTATCTACCAAAGAAATATCTGTCGCAGAAACCATTGCGATTTAGGACACACACACACATATATATNATATATGCATTTTGCAAATTCTCATTTTGCGATAAATTTTCAACTGAAATTATCCATCTTGAAGTGTCAATTTCCGTGTTCCTTCTTTTCATCAAGGATCAATTGGTTGTGAGCCTAGTCTCTATTCCTAACAGCTAGCTAAGGATTTGATGCACCTTTGCTCTTTTACTTGCAAGCCTTCTAATTCATTGATGATTCTCGGAAAGACTTCAACGGAACTTTTTCGCTCTCAAAGCATTTTCGGCATGATTAAACTTCTCAGATATGTGCGGGGATGTTAAACTTTCAGGATGTGGTCAAACAACTCCCCGTTGTTTGTGTTGCGCTTTGGTCAATGGCCTTTTGCTCGCACAGTTTTTTCTTATCTTTTCTTTTAAGGTCGTGGAATCTCTAATCAATCTCACAATTCCATTAGGTTTTCATCGTATATTGGTTTATTCAGAAAGCCTTTTAGATTTTTCAACTACATGGCGGAGTTACCACCGACGTATAGCAATGCATTTTCTGTTAGAGTTTGAGTTATAGTTCATGAACATGAATGAAAACACCCAAGCACAATGAACAAAAACACAATTTACATGTTCAGATTCTCAATTTCACTATCCTTGAATCGATATCGATCAATAAAATCTTGGTAGCCTCCTTTATTCAAGATGAGATAGAACTACAACGAGTTAGACGTTTTACGTTTGGAATCAAGAAATCAAAACTGAAAATTGTTTCCACTATTCTTTGTCGTCACCTATGGAGTTTTGCTCTCTGGTTTTAAAGTTTTTGGTTTACCCCTTGTTACATGAGCGGCTTGTGTCGTAACAAACTTATAACACAATTGGTTAAGACTCAATTAACCAATCCTCAATAAAACATATTTCCTCCAATATAGGCTCAAATTAATAAACACAAACCCGAGACCCTCACAAACAAACTGTTCGATTCCATATCGCACAATTCTCCACCTTATAAGAAAGGTCGTCCCGAACCACTACTACAACCTAACTAGAAAACCCCTAACCCGGTGAAAGATGCCAAAACACTTGTAAAATGGTGTTGAAAACACAATGAAAACTCGTAATCTATCCAAATTTTTGGCATCTAAATTTCAAGAAATAGAAAAGAAACGACACTCTTAATTTATTAAAAAAATTTTAAAAAATTATCATACAATAGGTTCCCTATTTATAAGGATCAAATAATAATAGAAAGTTAAATAAAATTAACCAACTTAATCAAACTCGATAAAAGTGCTCGATCAAGCGGTGTAACTTTCACATATTCACGTAGATCGCTCGATTGAGTCGGAATACACTTGTTTCAAACAAAACAACATGTGTGAAAAACCTCCCCGTTTAGTTAAACGCTCGAATAAGCTGGTCTATGCTCGGTTCAAGGGAATCATCTGCAAAGATTTTAGGATATTGTATCGACCAAGGGAATAATCGCTCTGCCTAAGCAATTCCTGATGAACTGATGGCTTGTGTAGGTATGAGGCATTCCTAACCAAGTTTTATAATTTATACCTAGACTTGAGATTCCACAAGAATACAGAACGTATAGTACCCGGGTCGCACAAAGGGTTTGAATGAGATTTAAAATAATTATCTACAAAAATAGGGTCAAGAACATGTATAGGATTAGTGAATGTATACTATGAACAAGAAAACTAAACTGAGCTATTGTTATATACAAATTAGGATGATGTTTATAGGTTCGAATACTATTCTCACTTATGTGAACTAGCTAAGATTTTGGAGGCATCAATTTTTCCATGTGTGAGAATTCAATCAACTCTCGTGCACCTACCTAATCTCGTTGTGCAAATCCTATTTGAATGAACAAATTATTGTCATCTCTGCCTAATAACCTATACATTCATGAACATTATTAATGAACCTTTTTGCACTCGTACTGCAAATTCCTATTTGATCATCTAGACTCTTGCGCAATGACCTACATATTGAATGCATTACTACTCGATATCCTCACTCCTAAACAGATGAACGTACCTCTCGATACGATTATTCATGTCTATCTAATGCACTTTATCTAGCCTAATTCGATATCTCCATCTGAACTAAACAAACTGACAATCAATTTAAGAAATCCATCACAACCTAAAAGATTAAACATGCATTTATTCCAATCTTTGAGCAAGGATCAAACCTAATCTATGGTCATTGGAGTTGCATACACAATACTTAAATTTATAGCAAGGATCAAACCAATGGATCTACGCATTAGAGCTATATCACAATAATGAAAAACTTAAAAGAGTGTTTAGAAATGATCCGTCTATCTCTCGATATTTTACAACACTAACCTCGCCTTCAACTTCTTCTATCTAATCGTTTAGATCTTCAATGTAGTTCGGATAGCTTTTTTTATTTTATGCACGATCCAAAATTGTTTCTCAACTATTGATATGCTCTAAAAGTCTTTTCTCTCCTTCTATCCATCCTCTCGTCCATCCTTTCCTCAGAATGTCATCCTTTTAATAGATAACCCTTTTACATTTCTAAATAATACAATATTTATAGTTTTAATTGGAATTGATGAACCGAACTGTGGAGCTAGCCTATGATCGGGCCAAGCAGTAGTTTATTTTGTGCTTCTCCCATGTAAATAGGAGCCATGTGATGTGCGTTATATCAAGTAATAAATTACCTAGACTAATGCTTCCGCAAGAATACGGATCG
>CM071861.1:4068580-4081110 GCA_036759665.1 Gynandropsis gynandra | reverse complement strand
CAGTCATTCATGACAGAGCAGAGGTACGACATGGAGGCAGCGAGACACGATATCGAGGCTGCGAGGTATGCAGAGCAGCAGCGATTCCAGGAGCAATCGATCCAGCATACCTACTACCTCACAGAGTTCGTCCGGCGATTTCAGCGGCTCAGTATGCAGCACTACCAGGAGCCATACATACCGATCCTGCAGGATTATCATACTGGAGCCATCCCATACCATCCTCTCATCCCATATGAGCTGGTGTCCTTCTACTTCCCACCTGGGGAAAGAGCACCCGCGGAGCCAGCGGACCTACCGGCTACCCGCGATGGAGAGGATGAGGATTAGATCACTTCTTCCTTTTTCCTTTCTTCGTTTTTCTTTTATCTTTTAAGGACCTCTTTTTATTGTTTTCTTGTTTTTAGTTTTAGCTATCATGTACGCTCTTTCACACTTACTTATTTAGTGCTCTTTGTTCTATTCTCTTGCATTGCATGGATTTATCTCAGGTCTTTCACGCTAACACATGCACTAGAGCACAAGAGTCACTCGATCCGGATGAATCACGATTCGAGAAAGACACACACACACATCAGGTGTACTCGTTATCTTTTTCTATTTTCTCGAATTTTTATCATGCGGGGATCCCTCATAGGTTTCGAACACCGGGACTGTGTTCCATTCAGGTCTGGGGGGGGGATACTCTTCATTTTTGTGATACGGATGTGTATTGAGAGCGACATATTTGCACTTAGGATTAGGCTTAGGATTAGGTTTAGGAATAAGATGGATATCTAGTGAAAACTTTTTCGAGTTTAGTCATGTTTTGCAATTTTGTTGAATCGTGGATAATCGACCACTAAGTTCCTAGATCCTAGAAAATTTTCCTAAACTAAAAAAATGAAAAAGAGGTCACGCGCATGATCTTTCACTCGCTCTTAATCTTTCTATCTTGCTCATGTTGCGAAACTTCATTCTGTTCACATTATCTTTTCCATTGCTATTAACCTTTATTGGAGTTTCTAGCAGATGGATGTTAAAAAGGCTTTCCTTCAAGAGGAATAAAGGAAGAGATCTATATGAAACCTCCCTCGGGCCTCCAAATCGAAAAAGGAATAGTATGCAAACTAAAGGAAGCTTTCTATGGACTTAAATAGTCCCCATGAGCTTGGTACACTAGGCTCTATGATGTTGTTCAAAACTATGGTTTTAAAAGGAGTGAGGCTGATTATTCCATGTTCATCATTCAAAACTATTCCGGTGTCATCATTCTCTTAGTTTATATTGATGATATCATCATAAAGGTGATGATAATAAAGGAATAAAAAGTGTTAAACGTTTTCTAAAGACACATTTGATATAAAGGATCTAGGTGAACTTAAGTACTTTCTTGGAATTGAAGTAACTAGATCTAGTAATAATTTCTTTCTTGAAAATATTCTTAAGACCTTTTGAATGAAATAGGTAAACTCGGATCTAAGCCAGCCAAGACCCCCATCGAAGAAAAATACAGAGACTTGCGTGAGGGGAACCATTTCATTATATAGAACAATGCAGGCGCCTTGTCGGTAAGCTAATATACCTCACAATAACAAGACTTGAATTGTGTTATGCTGTGAATAAGGTCAGCCACCATATGCATGCTCCAAAGTAACAACATAGGAAAATGGTGGATCGAATCCTCCGATCAAGAACGCTCTAGGAAAGGGTATCTTAATGAGTAAAAACAATTACACTAGTCCAATTGGGTATGATCATGCAGATTGGACCGCTGACCGCAAAGACCGGAAATCAACAACGAGGTTTTGTAGCTTTTTCGGGGGGAACCTTGTCACTTGGAGAAGCAAAAAATAATCAGTGGTCACTCGTTCCATCGCTGAGACCGAGTACCGAGCTATGGCAAATGAAACATGTGAGCTCATTTGGATCCGAACTCTCCTCAAATATCTTGGCCTTGGACCTTTGCAAGACACGGTGCTTCATTGCGATAATCAGGCTGAAATTCACATTACATCCAACTTGGTGTTCCACGAACGAACAAAACATATTGAAGTTGACTGTCATTTTGTTCGAGAGAAGCTTGAAGATGGCGTCATTGAATTCATATATACAAGAAGCACAGATCAGTTGGCCAATGTCTTCACCAAAGCCACAAGTGAAAAAGTTTGCAAAGATCTCCATTATCGGATAAGCATGTTTGATATCTTTAGCCCCAAAGCATCGCATTCAAGCTGAGTCGATCGTCCCTCGAGCTTATAAGTTGTTGTACTCTTTTCCCTTTGTCGGGTTTTTTGTTCCAATTGGGTTTTCCCCCGAAAAAGTTTTCATGAGGTTTCACTTAATGTTGTTTTTGATAGCCTAAGCTTGAAGGGAAATGTTAAGAAGAAAGGTCGTGTCCCGCTCTTCATGACCTGTGTTCCGCTCTGTTCTCCATGTCCCGAGCTGCGTCCCGTATCCTGCGTCCCGTATCCCGCGGCTCATATTTGCTTTGACATAGACCAAATTAGCAGATACATGCATGCATAAAGAAAACGTTAATGGAACATGGTGGAGCGGTGATCGTTTCATTTTCATACGTATTTCTTGCACGATTTTAGAGATGTTTACGAGATAGATGCGATTTTTACGTATGATTTTGTATATGTTTCACTCGTTTTCGTGTTTTCGTGTTCTTACATGTTTTAATGCGTATTTGGTTCATTTTGGAGCTAAGTGCTATTCTACGTCCTAAGGGTTAGAGTTATGGCGTAATCTCGAAAAAGAAAGAGAGAAAAATGTTCTTCAATGATGCACCTCTTCACTCTGCTAAGGTTACAAGACGTTATGAGTGTGCCATAGACAACTTGGGTCTAAGTAGAAAGCCATCCCTCTTCGACTTCAACGTCCTAGAAACCAAGCGTTGATCTATAAAAAAAATGAGAAAAAAAAAAGAAAAGATAATAAGAACGAGAATACGAGTTTAATGATATTTCAAGCTTAGGAGAATTGGTATGGAGATCGCTTGGGCGTTGTCTAGGGGTATGAAATAGACTTAGGTCATTGGTAGGATTGCATGGCTCATGACTTTCGGTTGATAGAAGTCTGAACTAGGTTCGCTTAGGCTTACGTTCATGTGACGCGTTGTTTTGCATAATGACTAATCCTTCGAATTTTTTGTGCTAGTATCCATTGTTGTTGGACTCTTCTTATGCTTGGCTCTAGGGGTTCAAGTTTGGGGGAGTTTGATAACACGTAGTGTGTATCAGTTTTAGGCTAGACATTTGCATCATTTTTGCACAGATTATATAGCACGAGTTACAAATCCGACACGAATGTTCTTTATATACGCCCTTTTTGTTGATTTTCAGGTATTAAGGCGACAAGGCCTAACCGAGCTTTAGAATGCAAATTCTTGGATTCAAGCGCACATATTGGGAGCTAGAAATCACTCGGAGCAAAATTCAGGCCACGGAACCAAATGGAACACCCAAGCATCGAGCGAAAGGAGCGGAAACAACAACTGAACAAAGCCCGCTCGGGCTTGAAAAGGAGCCCGTTCGGGCTGCACATTGGAACGCAAGGACCCGAAGATGAAACACGACTCGGGCATGGAGAGCACACGTTTGGGTAACCTTACCCGCTCAGGCTAGAGTCTTTACACTGTCGGACTAAAGGATGCACGACCGGGTGAAACATGTGCCCACGCGGGCCGCCTTTCTCGTAACAACCTGTTTTAAGTGTTTGAACAAGCAAAAGAGAGAGAAGAATCAGTTCCAGCAACCGGAAGGCGACGGCTAGGGCAAGGAAAGGCCTGAAATTCATTAGGAAAGACTCAAGAGAAGCTGGAGAAGGAGAGGAACATCAATCCGGACTTCAGTAACAAGATAGGGAAGATCGAGGAATCGTATTTCCTAGTTTTTATCATGTTTAGGGTTGTTTTCTCTTGTTTGACAGTGGAAGCCATGAGTGAGTAGATTTCCAACTATGGACTAGGGATATCGGATTTGTAATGGATGTTTTTAAGCATGCGTTAATGCGTAGAGTTATTGAAACTTTCTTGATATTCAGTTTTACAATCAACATCGTAAACGTTTCATAGTGCTGCCCGCTCAGTAACCTAGGAGTTCGTGTTTAGCTAGAAGGTTAAATTATAAATCTCACCATTCGGTTAATCGACTTAGGAATTAGGATTGCGCGTTTAACGCTACCGTAATCACGAGTTAATCGCTGCTGGAAGGTAGGATTGCACGTAATTATAGTTAGGAGGTTTAGGTTCGACAGAATCATTCCTTATTTAAGAGCATGAATTCCCCATTGTCAAGATAGTTCGCTAGGTTTATGATCCATTGTTTGTTATATCCTTGCAAATCTCGGTATCCCGAAACCCGTAGTGTTCTTAATTGTCAAGTCTTCTGCATATTTCCATCGCTGTCACGATTTACCTTAGTGTTTTAGAGATTTATATCACACCACTATTTATTCACCCCGTCTTAGTTTAGTCATATTCTTAGAATAGGCTGCATTAGTCCCCAGAGTTCGACCCTGGTACAACACGATTCGTATACTTGCGGAAGAGTGGTCTAGGAAATATAAAACTCTTATATTTCCCACATCAAGTTTTTGGCGCCGCTGTCGGGGACTCATTATGGCCTAGATTAGGAATTAGCTAGATTAAGATTCAGTCCTTTCCGGAGTCTTGTCATTTTTCAGCATTTTCTTTTCTTTTTCTTTTATCCAGTCTATTTTATCTACTTCAGATCTGCACTTTGGTTGTTCGTCTATTGTTGTGCAGGCACCATTGTATGAGAAGCTCCGCACAATAGCTACTCATATACGATCCCGAGGTTGAGAGAACACTACGAAGCTTGGACCAAAAGAGGAGGATCAGACTTGCAAATTCCGAATCCGAAGTAGATAAAGAGAGCGGTCAAGAGACATATGCTGCCAAAGAGGAAGGAACCGACAACGAAATCAACAGCGCAAACAGCGGAAAAGGTCACGCCAATAATCCCGAAATGGCTGCTGCTGAAGACACTTACGGAGCCTACACCGCTCCAAAGCACACTCAGTTGCTTTCGTGCATGGCCCGCTCCATAGAGAACCAAGTTGAGCTACAACCCGCTTTCATCCAAATGCTCAACAACTCTGCTTTCAGAGGAATGGAGAATGAGGATCTGAATTCACACCTCACGAACTACAAGATGCTCTGCAGCACCACTAAAGTTGGCACGGGATTCACACGGGAAGATCTATACTTATCCGCATTCCCATTCTCGCTCAAGGATGCAGCACAGCATTAGTTGTTTAACTTGCCTACTACGTCAATTACTTCGTGGAATGACCTGGAGCAGCGATTCATGCAGCAACTCTTTCCGAACCACGGGATGCTACTCGCCAAGAACCAAATAAATTCATTCCTACAAGAAAGAGGCGAGACTTTACATGATGCATAGGAGCACTTCAAGAACTATCAACGAATATGTCCGCATCATGGAATGGACAAGAAGTACCTTATCACGAGCTTCATACAAGGCCTCCAAGAGACCACACGCTTCATGATCGTAGCAGCGGGTGGTGGTTCCCTCAGTAACCTCACTTTTCAAAAACTCGAGAATCTGATGGAGAGCATGGCAAGGGAGGGAGGCAAGAAGGCCGAAGACTACAACCGTGATTACTCATCTAATGCGACGGTAAATGAATTAGGCATTGCCAACCCTGACTTAACGAATTTGAAGCAACAGGTTGAAGAGATATATAGGATGATGGCAGGCCTTCATATCGATCGACAAGATGCATCCGTAGGTCACGGAATCGAGGAAGTCAATTATGTTAGCAATCGAGCCTACCAGCAAAACTACATCAAGAGCCATCCTAACCTCTCTTATGGCAATACAAGTAACGTACCAAACCCGCAGGATTTTCAACCGCGGATGATGGCAAGAAACCAAAACCAAGGTTTCCAGCCGAGAGGGAATAACCAAGACTATGAGTATCAGCCTCGCGCACAACCTTCAGGTGACTCCGAAATTCTCTATATGCTCCAATTGATGTATCAATAACAGAAAAATGCGCTTGGAGGAATTAGGGCTGAACAGGAAGACATGAGGAAGAAATGGACGGTTTCCAGACACACTTAAAGCTCCTAGAAACACAAGTGGCATAGCTAGCCCAAGCGTCTAGCCGACAGCCTGGACAGCTCCTCGGGAAACCCGAGACGAACCCCCTGGAGCAAGTAAACACCATTTTTCTAAGGAGCGGAAATACGGTGGAACAACCCATGCCTTCCACAGCTGCAAGAGGAGAGTCTTTGAGCAATACAATTGAGCAACCCATTTCTCAAGGTTTGGAAGAGAAGAAGACCGAAGAGGAAGAAGAAAGGGAGTTGCCTTACATAGCACCTACCCCGAGGGCACCACCCCTACCTTTCCCGCATCGTCAAAGGAAGCAGAACGACGATGCTCAATTCACCTAATTCGTGGAACTCCTAAGAAAGCTGCAAGTCAACATCCCATTCTACGGTGCGCTCAAGAAGATCCCATCCTATGCCAAGTTCCTCAAGGACATTATAATGAGGATGAGAACCGTAGACAATGAGATAGTGATGGTCACCAATTCGCTCATACAACAACCTACCATGGCCAAGAAGATGCCCGATCTAGGTAACTTTGTCATCCCTTGTAAGATCTACGATTATGAGATTAAGCATGCACTAATCGATATCGCTGTACAAGTGGTAGAATTTTGGTTCCCTGCGGAATTTGTAGTTGTGGACATGGAGATAAATCCAAAGATCCCCGTCATTTTGGGAAGACCATTCCTCAACACCGCGAAAATGGTCATTTATTGCGCTCAAGGCAGACTGGTCATGAAGTTTGGAGACGAGTCTATTGAGTTCAAGCTCGACGATGCACTTAAGAAGCCACATATGACTGAACCCGTGATGCACATTAACACGATGGATGCACCAATGGAGAAAGTTCAACGTGAACATCGCGCCATCCATCCCGTGGAGATACCACCGTACGAACGCACCGAAAGCCTATTTCAGTCACCCCAAGATGTCGATGCATGCACACAACTCGGGGAAAACTTAAATACCCCTCAGACGAGAATTAGCTCGCATGTGCCCATACCTTAACCCGAGCGGGCTACACTAAAATCGCATGACCCGCCCGGGCGACCTCACAGCCCGACTCGGGTAATACTCTCGGGGACAAATGGAGCATTTCGTAACTCGAGCGGGTTGGTTGATGAGCCCGATCGGGCGGACCTCATGGATAAGAACCGCCCGGGCGATCACGCGCCCCGACTCGAGCACACCTCTCAGGGGTAAATGACACATTTCACAGCAGGGCAAAGAAAGAGCACGGTTGGGCGCATCATATGAACAGGAATCCGCACGGGTTAACTGAGACCTCAACGTGGGCTGCGGTTCTTCGGCCATACACCCCATCTCCCACACCTTCGATGGCCCGCACGCACACTTATCCCGCCTAGAAAACCGAGAAAACGCTCAAACAAAATCGAGTTCGACGGAGATACCATGGAGTCATAGGATTGAACGAGAAAAATGGAGATTCGCTCGTGGGAAACGCTCAAAGGTTCAAGCCATGCTATGCTGATCAAGTAGAAGACGGAAGAGGCATACTTCCTCTGTCCGTCATCACACACGTCTAAAAGCGTTAGAGTCAAGCTAAAGACCGTAAACAAGCGCTTCTCGGGAGGCAACCCAAGCTCTGTATCCTTTAGTTTCTTCATGTTTATTTTTTATCTACTCTAGAACTCTCTTTAAGATATGGACATTTTTTAGGATTTAGGATTTAGTGGCCTCCAGAATTATTGCTGTCTGTTTTTCCTCGTAATTTTTTCAGATTTGCAGCACAGCCCGGTCGGGCTGACAAAAACGACCCGCGCGGGCTAGGTCATTTTCCAAGCAGCCCGATCGGGCGAGTTCACGCAACCCGCGCGCGCACCATTTTCCACCTGCAGAGGTAAGTATATTATTTCGAGTAACCCCAGCGGCTGCGACCCTCACAAGCGAAACCGATCCGAACGTGCTTCACACCAGCAACCCTTCACGCCGCCGAACACTACTCACGCCGTCGCCGCCATTTCTCATCACCGCCGATTCCTCACACCGAAGAACACTCGGCCAGGCGGTTACTCGAAATATCTCTCTCCCTCTTCTCTGACAAATTCCCCCAAAACCTTCAACTTCTTCTCGAAATCCAGGTATTTTCGTGAACTAATCTATGTTTTCGATCGATTTATAGTAGATTTAGGCCTGGATTGGAAGGATTTAGTGTGATAGTTGCGATTTCAACCACGAAATCGGATTGCATGTCGCGATCTCGCGACCCAGCCCGCTTGGGTTTGGGTTAGGACCCGGTCGGGTAACCTGGTTTCAAGCCCGATCGGATAGTGACTGGACCCGAGTCGGGTGAAAATCTCTGGACTTACGACAATGATTTTCTGGAAATGAAGCCCGATCGAGCTATACCCTCTACCCACGAGGGCTCCCTACAAACAGTGACTAAACGTTCATTTTTCTTCTTCGATTGTTTTGCAGATGGCACCAAAACTCTTCCAAAGCTCAAAGAAACGACGATCAGACGCCTCAACCCGAAGTTTGGATTGTCAGCAAAGCCGGATGCTATCATGAAGTTAACACCGTACACGCCCATCACGATGTCCCACCAACAATACAACTACCGGGCCACCACCTTTTTTGTCCGGTCAAAAGTCAAGGTTCAACGAGCTGTTGCCGCGCATTCAGTCGTTTCGTTTCCTATCCGCGGAAGCCATGAGTGCTCTCCACATCGACACCATCTTCAACATATTGGGGTGGAGAGGATTGCGCGAGGCACGGGAGTACACGTAACGAAACCTCACTGCGGAGTTCTGTGTGTCGTACACAGCCTTCTTCCCCGAGTCTAGAAATCGGGACAAGGCATTTATGGAGTTCCGTTTGCTGGACAGAACTACCGGCTCAGCTCGCGACAGTTCGCTATCGTGCTAGACGCCCCGCACCGCGCCTTCACCTAACTGCCCGAACATAACAAAAATTGCCAAGCGCAGTTTTGGAATCAGATAGCGTATGGTGATTATTCAAAGAAGTCCATGGCCAACCACATACACCATCCCGCCCTCAGGTACTTCCACTAGTTCCTAGTCTCCTCAATCTTTGGCAAAGGAGCAAAAGGTCGAGTAAACCACAAAGAGCTAGGGTACCTAAGGCGTGCGGTACATATAGACTTTGATGATAACGAATGGGATATACTCGATGTCGACTTGGCATGAATGGTTATGCGACACTTCCATGACATTGCCACCGAGAAGTGCAGCATGGACACGAAGATCATTTGTGGTGGAATAGTTACGATGATAGCGCGGAGAGTTGATAACAACCTTGGCATCCTGACGGAGGACAAGATTGATGAGGAGCCTGAGCTGAACCTCCAGAACCTTCCCAACCGACGGGCAATATCAATCGATCGGCATAGAGTCATTTGGAGCTACAAGGATGAGCAAGGTCGAACATTAGAGGTTAACCTCAACGAGATTCAGATGCCCGGATTAGACGAGGAGGGCATGCGCTTTAGGATCTATCCTGCCATAGGGCACCCTGGTCAGGGACTAGATGAGGCAGATCCAGCTCCAGTAGCTGCACCAGGACCATCGTTGTCTCGACAGTGCAGCCGATGCGCCCCTCACCCTCGTACTCGCGTCGACTACTGTGGACAAGGTTCTGACTTCCCTTCTATGGAATGTGTTTCTGATGTTCTCAGGTACGTTGCGGAGGAGAGCCGATATCAGTCATTCATGGAAGAGCAGCGATACGACCTCGAGGCGGCGAGGTACGAAATTGAGGCGGCGAGATATGTGGAGCAACAACAATCCCAAGAGCAGTCCATCCAACACACATATTACAACACGGAGTCGGTTCGCCGGTTCCAGCAGCTGAGCATGGAGCATTACTCGGAGCCGTACGTGCCGATTTCACAGGACTACCACACTTGCGCCATTCCCTATCGCCCACACATCCCATACCACCTGCAGTCGTTCTACTTCCCACCTGGGGAAGGGACATCCGCTGAGCCAGCAGACCCTCCGACTTCCCATGGTGGAGAGGAAGAGGATTAGACCACTACTTTCCTTTTCCATTTTCTTTTTCCTTTTTCCATTTTTTTTGCTTTATGGACCTATTTTCTTTATTTTATTTCTTTTTTGTTTTCGTGTTTATGTACGCTCTATTGGACATAATGATGTATTACTTTCTTCTCTATTTTTGCGTTGCATGATTCTCATCACAGATTCTTCACGATAATACCCGCAATAGAGTAGAAGAGTATAGCATCCGGATGTATCACAAACTCAAGAAAGCAAAATACACCAGGTGTACCCGTTCTCATTTTTATTTTATCTTCTCTCGAGTTTTGGCATGCGGGTACCTCTCATAGATTTCCAACACCGAGATTGTGTTCCGTTCAGGTCTGGGGGGTACTTTTTTTAGTGATATGATTTTTTCTTTGAGTGATATATTTGCGATTAGGGTTAGGATTAGGAATAAGCAGATGGATACCTAGTACGAATTTTTGAGTTTTAGTCATTATTTTGCGACCTTGTCAAATTGTCAACCATAGTCTAGATTTGCTTAGAAGTCTTTTGGATACCGATTAGTCGAGTAGTTGTGCTTGGAACCATGATCTATAGTTGCATTCACCTCAGGTTTCAGTACCAAGTATCCATATCTCCTTGTATACCGTTTATTCCTTGCTTTGTTTGATATATCTTACCATCCATGAGTTATTAGATTCCACATGCTTATACTCCGCTGTCACCTTGGATAAGTTTCTAATTATTTCAGGTTTACATTGACATGAGTACATCAAGACCGATGGTTTGGGTCTAAGTGGTGGGTTGAGGCGCTATTCTACGTCCTAAAGGTGAGAAGTGTGGTGTAATCTCGAAAAAAAAAGAGACAAAAATGTTCTTCAACGACGCACGTCTTCACTCGGCTAAGGTTACAAGACCTTATAAGTGTGCCATAGGAAACCTGGGTCTAAGTAGAAAGCCATCCCTCTTCGACTTTGACGTCCTAGAAACCAAGCGTGGATCTATAAAAAAATGAGAAAAAAAAGAAAAGGGAATAAGAACGAGAATACGAGTTTAATGATATCTCAAGCTTAGGAGAATTGGTATGGAGATCGCTTGGGCGTTGTCTAGGGGTATGAAATAGACTTATGTCATTGGTAGGATTGCATGGCTCGTGACTTTCGGTTGATAGAAGTCTGAACTAGGTACGCTTAGGCTTACGTTCATGTGACGCATTGTTTTGCATAATGACTAATCCTTCGAATTTTTCGTGCTAGTATCCATTGTTGTTGGACTCTTCTTATGCTTGGCTCTAGTTTTATTTGAGGACAATAAAGGTTCAGGTCTGGGGAAGTTTGATAACACGTAGTGTGTTATAGAATAATGTCTTTAGGCTAGACATTTGCATCATTTTCGCATAGATTATATAGCACGAGTTACAAATCTGACACGAATGTTCTTTATATAAGCCCTTTTTGTTGATTTTCAGGTTTTAAGGCAACAAGGCCTAACCGCGCTTTAGAATGAAAATTCTTGGATTCAACCGCACATATTGGGAGCTACAAATCACTCGAAGCAAAATTCAGGCCACGTAACCAATTGGAACACCAAGCATCGAGCGAAAGGAGCGGAAACAGCAATTGAACAAAGCCCGCTCGGGCTTGAAAAGGAGCCCGCTCGGGCTGCACATTGGGCCACAAGGACCCGAAGATGAAACGCGACTTGATCATGGAGAGCACACGGTCGGGTAACTTTACCCGCTCGGGTTGGAGTCTCTACACGCTCGGTCTGAAGGATGCACGACCGGGTGAAACATGTGCGCGAGCTGCCTTTCTCGCAAAACCTGTTTTAAGTGTTTGAACAAGCAAAAGAGAAAGAGGAATCAGTTCCAACAACCGAGGGCGATGGCTAGGGCAAGGAAAGGCCTAAAATTCATCAGGAAAGACTCAGAAGAAGCTGGAGAAGGAGAGGAACATAAATCAGGACTTCGGTAACAAGATAGAGAAGATCAAGGAATCGTATTTCCTAGTTTTTATCATGTCTAGGGTTGTTTTCTCTTGTTTGACAGTAGAAGCCATGAGTGAGTAGATTTCCAACTATGGGCTAGGAATATCGGATTTGTAATGGATGTTTTAATCATGCGTTAATGCGTAGAGTTATTGAAACTTTCTTGATATTCGGTTTTACAATCCACATCGTAAACGTTTCATACTAGTGCTGCCTGCTCAGTAACTTAGGAATTCGTGTTTAGCTAGAAGGTTAAATTATAAATCCGGAAATGTTGAATGTAGATTAAGTTTGATTAATGAGAATCTGACCGGTCGGTTAATCAACTTAGGAATTAGGATTGCGCGCTTAACGCTACCGTAATCACGAATTAATCGCTGCTGGAAGATAGGATTGCACGTAATTATGGTTAGGAGGTTTAGGTTCGGCAGAATCATTCCTTATTTCAGAGCATGAATTCCCCGTTG
>CM071861.1:4045080-4058494 GCA_036759665.1 Gynandropsis gynandra | reverse complement strand
CAATCTATCTATCTATCATGCAATCCCAGTTAAAGCTATCTAAGGCGGACGATCCTAACATGATATCTACCCTCTCTCAAGGCATAGACACGTGATCTAGACAAGGTGTCCCCTACTTTCGTGGCTGACACCTTGAACTAAACCATACGCTCTATGATTCACCCGTTCACCCTCAACCGTTGCTACCCTACTTTCGTGGCCTAACCTCGGTTGTTCTAAACCTGATCTTCTAGGACTAGAATTCTCCTTTCGGTCCTTCTCCTAATCCCTAACACATGCATCTACGTGGCCATCGCAAACACAAGTAAATTCAAGCACTCAGATAAAGAATAGATGAACTAAAACGGGAAGATGCATTCAAAATAGATCAAAAGTGGTTTCGGGATAGCCAAGGGCTAATCCCTTCTCCTAGAACAAATAAACTACTCGTTCATGCGTCTGTAAAGAAACATAAACAAAGTAGAAAGTCTAAGGAACATGAAAACCAAACACTACTGAATTAATCTCCAATGTATGCTTCCTCTAATGACGTCTTCTGCCTCCTTTTAAGCCTCCTAAGTCGGTCCAATTGATGCCTAAATTGCCCCCACGAGTCCCCTTTGTTTTAAGTTAAGTTTACTTACGGGCCGCGACCCGCTCGGGCGGTCATTGTGTCCGCTCGGGTGCGGCTAGGGTGAGTCGCGCGGACTGTGGTCTGCAATGCATGCCCGATCGGGCATGGTATGTGAGCCCGCTCGGGCACAAGGCAAATGGTTGGGTATTCTTGCCCGAGTCGTGCAGGAAATGCGCACAAAATTGGCCGTAGGTTTTGTCCGGTCGTGCAAGAGTTATGCCCGACCGGGTGGAGGCTTTCTATGCTTAATCTCGTCCCGTTTGTCCCGTGATGATCCTCGAAGTTTCTCCTTAACTCCGTGCATGTCCTTTTAGCTCCAAAATGATCCAAATACGCGTAAAGACCTGTAAGAACATGAAAACACGAAAACAAGTAAAACGGAAACGGAATCATACGTAAAACATCACATATGTATCAAAAACGTCTCCTAAATCGTGCAAGAAATACGTATGAAAACGAGATGATCACCTGGTCAAGCCTATTTATGACCTCCACGGTCTCCAATGCCTTATTGACGGCTCCAGCTCATGCAAGTGACATCTAAACTTGTGCCTTACATTTGTACTTTTATTTTCCTTATTTTTCATCCTTTCTACTTGTATAAATATGTACTTTTAGTTCTAATGAAATACATAAGAGAATAGTTATTCTTATTCTCTCTAATTCACTTGATCTTTCCCTCGCTCTTAATCTTTCTATCTTGCTCATGTTGCTAAACTTCATTCTGTTCACATTATCTTTTCCATTACTATTAACCTTAATTGGAGTTTGTGGCAAATGGATGTTAAAAACGCTTTCCTTCAAGAGGAATAAAGGAAGAGATCCATATGAAACCTCCCCGGGCCTCCAAATCAAAAAAGGAATAGTATGCAAACTGAAGGAAGCTCTCTATGGACTTAAATAGTCCCCACGAGCTTGGTACACTAGGCTCTATGATGTTGTTCAAAACTATGGTTTTAAGAGGGGTGAGGCTGATCATTCCATGTTCATCATTCGAAAAAATTGTTGTGTCATCGTTCTCTTAGTTTATATTGATGATATCATCATAACATGTGATGATGTTAAAGGAATAGAAAGTGTTAAACGTTTTCTAAAAGACGCATTTGATATAAAGGATCTAGGTGAACTTAAGTACTTTCTTGGAATTGAAGTAACTAGATCTAATAATAATTTCTTTCTTTCTCAACGAAAATATGTTTTAGACCTTTTGAATGAAATAGGTAAACTCGGATCTAAGTCGGCTAAGATCCCAATGGAAGAAAAATACAAAGACTTGCGTGAGGGGAAACCATTTCATGATATAGAACAATGCAGGCGCCTTGTCAGTAAGCTAATATACCTCACAATAACAAGACTTGAATTGTGTTATGCCGTGAATCAGATCAGCCAGCATATGCATGCTCCAAAGGAACAAAATTGGAAAATGGTGGACCAAATCCTCTGATATATCAAGAACGCTCCAGAAAAAGGTATCTTAATGAGTAAAAACAATGACACTAGTCTAATTTGGTATGATCATGCACGTTGGACCGTTGACCGCAAAGACCGGAAATCAACAACGAGGTTTTGTACCTTTCTCGGCGGGAACCTTGTCACTTGGAAAAGCAAAAAATAATCGGTGGTCTCTCGTTCCATTGCTGAGACCGAGTACCGAGCTATGACAAATGCAACATGCGAGCTCATTTGGATCCGGACTCTCCTCAAAGATCTTGACCTTGAACCTTCGCAGGCCACGGTGCTTCATTGCGATAATCAGGCTGCAGTTCACATTACATCCAACTCGGTGTTCCACGAACGTACAAAACAGATTGAAGTTGACAATCATTTTGTTCGACAGAAGCTTGAAGATGACATCACTGAATTCATATATACAAGAAGCACAGATCAGTTGGCCAATGTCTTCACCAAAGTCACAAGTGAAAAAGTTTGCAAAGATCTCCATTATCGGATAGGCATGTTAGATATCTTCAGTCCCAAAGCATCGCATTCAAGCTTAGTCGATCGTCTGTCGAACTCATAAGTTGTTGTACTCTTTTTCCTTTGTCGGGTTTTTGGTTCCAATTGGGTTTTCCCCAAAAAGGTTTTAATGAGGTTTCGCTTAATGTTGTTTTTTATCGCCTAAGCTTGAGAGGCAATGTTAAGAAGAAAGGTCGTGTCCCGCTCTTCATGACCTACGTCCTGCTCTATTCTCCGTGTCCCGAGCTACGTCCCGTATCCCGCATCCTGCATCCCGCGACCTACAGCCTGGTCAAGCCTATTTATGACCTATGTGGTCTCTTATGCCTTGTTGTATAAATATGTACCTTTTAGTTCTAATGAAATACATAAGAGCATAGTTATTCTTCTTCTCTCTAATTCTCTCGATCTTTCGCTCGCTCTTAATCTTTCTATCTTGCTTCCGCTGATTTATCTTTGTTTTATAAATTCTACTCAAAGGATTATATTTGTTGCCATTATTTGTTGAACAACTGTTACAAACCCCAAAAACTAGCCAACGGATGCCCGATACACATTGCAACAGATGTCTGTTGAAAATTGTAACGGATGCATGTGGAATTGTGACTTTTGAGGTTGTCATTGGGATATTTCAATGTGATTTTCTAACGGCCATCTCTTACAATTTTCAACAGACATCTCTCGCAATTCCTAACGGATGTCCATTTAAAAAAACACTATTTAATGATCTAAATCAATGCTTCTACCACCAAGTTATCAACAAACAAATATATTTTAAAAAAAATATCATCTTCTTCAAATAGAGATATATTGATTAAGAGAGAGGACGTATAGAAGAAAAGATCCAGTAACCGAAGAAATTACTTAAGAATTCTTACACGGATTGGAGCAATTCATGAGTTATGCATCAGTTCAACTTTTGTGTCAAGAATGCGGGACAATGTTATGTCCCTACAAAAGATGCAAAAATATGAAGTATCAAAGTCAACTAATTGTTTGCAAACATCTTTACAAGGTGGGTTTCGTAGAGAATTACGAAATTTGATTATTTTACGGCGAAAATTGTGGCGTTAGAGATATTGTGCAAGAAGCACACGAAATAGAAAGAAATCAAGAAGTTGTTTATGAAGTATCAACGATCAATCCATATGTAAAATGGTGTCAGATGCTTTTCTTAAAGTTGTTCATGATGAGGAACCGCATGAACAGATGTCGAACATCAAGGCATGCCAATTTTTCAACCTATTGAATTGGACGAAAAAAACCTATATATGAAAGTTTTTGTGAAGGTCAATCTCATTTATCTTTTTCATCAAGATTGATGAGTATAAAAGCAGACTATAATGTTGCTGAAAATTACATGGATTCATTTAGCCAAACCATGCGTGAATATTTACCGAAACAAAATTAGGCCCCGAAGACATACTATGAAACAAAGAATATTTTAAAAGATTTGGGAATGCCACAGGAGATTGATGTTTGTAGAAACATTTGCATGTTGTTTTGGGGAAATGATAAAGACTTGTTGGAATGCAAATTTTGCGGTGCAAGCGAATTTCATCCAAAAAAAACCATCTTCACGTAAATATGCACCGTGCCAAAAAAATGTTCTATATGCTTGTAGCAAACATATTGAGAAGGATATTTGAATCGAAAAAAATTGTTGCGGCAATGAGATGGCATGCAGAACACTCCACGGACGAAGGGGTAATGCAACATCCATCGGATGGTAAGGCTTTGAAAGATTTCAATGAAATATTTTCTGAGTTCGTGTATGAGACGATTAATGTTTATCTTTTCCTGTGCACCGATGGTTTTAGTCTATATGGACAATCTGGTAGTCAATATTCATTGTGGCCCGTGATTTTGTCTCCTTATAATTTACCTATTGATATGTGTCTCAAGAGAGAAGTAATGTTTCTAATGTTATTGATTCCAGGACCAGAACATCCAAAGAAAAGTTTTGATGTCTTTTTGCTGCCATTGATTCATGAATTAAGATATTTGTGGAATGATGGGTCTTATTTATGACGTCAGTACGAAGCAAAATTTCATATTGAAAATGGTCTTGTCGTGGACAATTAGCTATTTTCCTATCTATGGATGTTATCTGGATGGAGTATGCACGGGAGATTGACATGTCCCTATCGTATGGAGGACACAGAATCATTTCAACTAGTATATGGGAAGAAACCATGTTGGTTTGATTGTCATAGAAGATTTCTTCCCTGTGGACATTCTTTCAAAAAACATAAAAAATATTTTCGAAAGAACGTGGTACAACAAGAAGAGGCACCGTGCATGAAAACCGGAATGCAAATCCCTTATGAACAATTAAACACAATGGGAGATTTACAAGAATCGATAGAATGCGGTGGAGATCGTGGTCATAAAAAACAAAAAGGCCAACGTGAATGGCATAACTGGTATAAACGTAGTATCTTTTGGGAATTACCATATTGGAAATCACTGATATTACGTCATAATTTGGATGTTATGCATATCGAAAAGAACTTTTTTTTATAACACCATCAACATTGTTTTGACTGTGACGGGGAAAACTGAGGATAATATACAATCAAGAGAAGATTTGACAATATGTCGAAGACCTGAGTTGGAATTAAGAGATGGAAGGGCCATCTATCGCAGTATTTAGATTGTTTGGACTGCAAAAACCGAATTATTAATGTGGTTAAAAGAAGACGTTCAGTTTCCAGATGGATATGCATCGAACACTACTCGGTGTGTTGATATTGTTGGTTCGAGACTGATCGGGTTGAAAAGTCACGATTGTCACGTTTTCATGCAAAGACTCGTTCCAATTGTATTTAACGAGCTATTACCACGAAACATTCACGATGTGCTATGCGAAATTGGCATATTTTTTAGAAATATATGTTCCAGAAATTTAAAAATGAATGTTTGGAATAAATTAAAAACAATATTTTATGCTCGTTGTCGTTTCTAATTTATCCTTTTTAGTAAATTAGAGTATTCATAACCAAAATAGAATTTTGATCCAATATCACGTCAACAATTTTGTAACAATTTATTTTAATATAACGAATTTCTAGATAATATATGAAGTGGTATAAATAATATGAATCGACACTCATCTTTCAGCTTTTTGTTACAAAATATTTTAATATATTTATATAAAGACTGTCGAGATAATATACGAACCGGTGCATAAATAAGATGTATTACAATTCTGCCGAAATGAAAACGTATATTTTAAAGTATTTTATTTACTGTAATACTACTCAAAATGATAATATATCGGAGCCAAATGACGTGCACAAACAACCAAACGGGTTTTCGTTGGAACGTGTGAAATTGCTTGTATATTGCACATTTATTTATTAAATTGTATACAACGTTACTTTGTGATTAACTAACTTTATGTGTAAATAATGTATGTATGTATGTATATATAAAATAGACTAACTTGTGTAAATAGAACATTTAAATTTTAACTTATAAAAAAGTACCTATATCAACTTAAGACCTAATTATACAAGTTCATATAACATTGGATGATTTCCATATAATAAGTTATATATTCGTATCTAATATTCGTAATACTGTTCAATGCTCAGGTTCTCTAGAGTTTAATATGAATTTTACACATAGATTTATACATTGTTCTACAAATATCAAGATTAATCTAATGGATATTTGAAACAGTGGATAAAAAATTATGCACGTTTTCTTTTCTTGACTATAAAACGCAACTACGCAAAATATAAATCCCCCAACTTTGTCTGTATCCATATATTACGCACGTGAAGAATAAGCGTTGGAAACTGCATCGAATAGAAAATTAAAACAATAATTTTTTATTATATCTATATATAGAAATTGATAGACATGTGTACCCAGAGATAACAGTCAAAATATTTTAATAAATGTATACGTAAGTAATTTGACTTGAAATACAAATAGTCGTTGCTCTATTACCATATTTTATTTCTCCGACCCTTCCTTCTTCCTTCCGGATTCCAAGTCTATATAAATCGTTCATATCTTCAATGTTTCCCTCAGAACAAATTCCCAAGCTCTCTTTTGCTGAACTTCGGATTAAGTAGGTTTTCTTATATTTTTGTTTTTCCCTAATATAATAAATATAAGAGAATGCGTGTTGTTGCCAAGAATCCCTTTAGTCGATCCTCTTTCCCCGAGGATTTTCTGTTTGGAACTGCTTCATCAGCTTACCAGGTAAGTGCTTATGATACAATCTTAATTTTACCAAAAAAAAAAACCGAAAAAGAATGCATCAAAGATATGGGTGCATGTACGTACGAATATTCTGCATGTAAAATAATGGATAAAGACATGCAAATTCGTAATTAACTAAGGCAGTATATGTATGTATACATTTGTTGATATCAGTATGAAGGAGCCGTGAACGAAGGTTCTCGTGGAGAAAGCATTTGGGATTATTTTGTCCGCAAGTTTCCAGGTTTCTATCTTCACCACAATTCTTGATAGTCTTTTGATTTGCTTCAATCATATTATGAACCTTAAACAATTGTTCTGTTAATTGAAATTCGCAGAAAGAAATTGTTACAGCAATGCAGACGAGACGGTTGATTTCTACCATCGTTATAAGGTATATATACACATTATACACAATTTCTTCTACTTCATTTCTCCTGGTGTTTTGATATTTTATTTATTTAAATATGCTAAAATTTTTACAGAAAGATATTCAGCGCATGAAGGACATAAACATGAATGCTTTCAGATTCTCAATTTCATGGGTTAGGATATTACCCGGTAAGTTCGAAATGTTATTCTCATTTTTGTTATTGTGTGTTGTCTTATATCAATTATTACATGAATCACATATTTATATATAGAAAAATCATATTTATGGTTTGATTTGTCTCAATCTCATTTTTTATATGTTATTACATTATATTTTGTCAAGATTGGAATATTGTGATGTTGGGTCACCATTTGAAATATATTGTTAACAAATCAAACCAAAATCATAAAAATAGTGTCATGTCGTGTTGCCCTATATCGATTAGGGTATAAAATATTTGACATCTTTCTATTTTATGTTCATAATTGATAGTTATTTTTTAATTGTAAAAATAGAGGGTAAAAGAAGCAAAGGAATTAACAAGGAGGGAATCAAATTCTACAATGACCTTATCAACGAACTTCTGAACCATGGTACGTAACAAATCTACATTTCTAAGATTTGTAGTTTAATTTCTAAAGAGTACCTTAAAATAATACATAAAACATGATATGTTTGTGGGGTAATGGGCAGGAATTACTCCTCTGGCCACTTTGTTCCACTGGGATATTCCGCAAGCACTAGAAGAAGAATATGGCGGCTTCTTGAGTGAAAAAATTCTGTAAGTACCACAGTTTGCCAATCGTTCGAATAGATCCAACAATGTTAACATTACATTTCGATTAAGAATTGTGTACTTGTGATGTAGGGATGATTTCCGCGATTTCGCAAGCATATGCTTCGAGGAGTTCGGTGATCGAGTTAAGTTGTGGGTCACAATCAACGAGCCATGGGTTTACAGTAACGGTGGTTATGACATGGGCCGAAAAGCTCCCGGACGTGCCTCGAAGTACATTAACAGTGCATGTGAGGCAGGAAATTCGGGACGAGAAGTTTATATTGTTAGTCACAACCTACTTCTAGCCCATGCTGAAGCCGTTGAAGCATTCAGGAATTCCCAAAACGTAAGATGCCATTAAATTCTACATTCTTTTCTGTTAAAAAATAATGATTGATGAGAAATATATGCGAACCATTCCACTAGCTAACAATATTGCACTTAAACAAGTAAAATATTATACTATGAAAAAGACGGATCGAAACCCTACTACAATGAAATGATTTTGAGATACTTTGTTGTAGAGTTAACATTTCATGCCTTTCTTTGAAATATTTAAAATGGATATTGGTGATTTTTTTATTTGATGCAGTCCAAAGATGGTAAGATCGGAATTGCTCATTGCCCCTTGTGGTATGAACCATACGACCCAAATTGCCTTAAAGATATCGAAGCAGCGGAACGAGCCATGGATTTCATGTTCGGATGGTGAATCATTTTATTTTATTTAAAATCAATAATGAAATAGACAACAATGTTCTTTGAATTTTACCTAATGTTTTTGTTCCTTTTGAGTAGGCATATGGATCCAACGGTTTATGGAGATTATCCCGAGTGCATGAAGAGAATAGTAGGAGAAAGATTACCGTCATTCACCCCAACTCAATCGCAGAAGCTACGAGGATCTTTTGATTTTATCGGAATAAATTATTATAGTAGTGTCTATGCGAAAAACCTTGACGAAGTCGATCCTGAGAAACTCTGTTATAGATCTGATCAACACGTTGAATGGAAAAGTAAGTCAAGTAAAAACATGATTAAAAAATTTTTTCGCTTATTTATTAATTCAAAAATATCGTCTATCATCTCTTTTTTCTTACCTTTCAAGCTTCCTTGTCTTCATGTTTTGTTTGTAGAACACAACGTCGATGGAAAGCCCATCAGCGTACAGGTAATGAATTATTTGTAATAGCTTCACTACTTATAGTCAAACAACATACTGTAAATAAATAATTTTATATATTTACATGTAAATTTAACATGCATTGATGAAATCTTCTTTAATCTTTATAGGGTGGAACAGAGTGGATGTTAAGCTATCCAGAGGGACTTCAAAAAGTTCTGAAATATACCAAGAATAAATACGGGAACTATAAATTTATTATCACCGAAAATGGTAATAGATCCATCATAGTCAACATGAGATATGAATTTTCATTCTTTTTTCATTTAAAAAAAATTATTTAAATTTATTCAGGATATTGCGATTCATATTGCGAAGAAAAACCAAAACTGTTTGCTTTGATGGACATCCAAAGGACAGAGTACCATAATAAGCATCTTTATTACCTTCAAAAAGCCATCAAGTAAGTATCAAAATACTAGTAAAATAAGATTAGTTTCTTGACAAACAAGAAATGCATAAGCATGTTTGAGCTAACTATGAATTGTTTTGCAGTGAGGACGGCTGCCAAGTTGAGGGATATTTTGCATGGTCGTTGCTCGACAACTTCGAATGGAACAACGGATATGAAGTCCGTTATGGACTGTTTTACATTGATTATAAAAATGGTCTTAAACGATACCCGAAAATGTCAGCAATGTGGTTCAAAGAGTTTTTGAAGATGAACAAAGAGAGATTGAGGACAAATGATCAAGAGGTGAAGAAAAGTAATTGTGTAGTAGAGGACAAGAGATTCTTATCACCAACTTGTTCGAGTTTTTGTTTTAGAGGGAATATGTTTGATCCTTCAAAAGTGTTGGAGTTGTTCTTTTAATTTCTCTCTACTAAGTACTTCATAAATTTTTGTTAGAATTAAAGGTTTATGAAAATATCTATTTCTACTCTGAGACAATAATGAGAAATAAAATCAAAAGATCGATAACTAACATGGATTCATTATAACAAGATGCAATAAATATGATATTTGGATTCTATGTCTAAATCCATACTTGAGAACCGATGGGATGTCTAGGTGCAGTGTTACCTTTAGAAAAAATATCATGAAATGTCTGATACATTTGACCCATATAATATTCTATGGCATTGCAACTTGTGTTCACTCTCATAAATTTGGCTGAAAGTTATAACTATGAATGATCTTTGCAATCTTCATGCTAAAATTGCATGAATATACCAAGTAACTTGTAAAACAAAACTGTCATCATACATATTAATCTTATAACCAGAAAAAGCATCATCAATCATTTTCATATATCCATCATAATAATTATGATCATAATGGAAACTACTTTCTTTTTTAATCGCTTCATAGTTATTATATATGTCATCTGGTGTTCAATGTTAATGTTTGAATGAGATGCCAATAGGCTCATATCTCCGTCATGATAAACTGAAATATAGTAATTTTCTACAAAACATCTATGTGTTTTAACACAACATCTACATTGAACATGTTTTTCATTTCTACTTCTACGACAAAGACCATATAACTTATCACTCCTGGTATATCGAACCCTGTTTTTAGCAAATAACATGAAACTTTCTAACATACTTTCGAATAAAAAAATTATTTGTTTCTAAGTCAAACCTCTTATACAATCATCTTCGGATAGGCCAAATATGTGAACCCCTAAAGAATATTATATACAAACGAATGAGAGAGTTTAGATGATTTTGTTTTTTATTTATGAGTGAGTTGGTATGCGATATATATACCCATAATTTTCAACACAATTGAGTTTTCCTTATGTTAATATCATTTAAGTACCAACAGAATAGTGTTGATTATAAAGGTACCTATGAACTACAGCACGTACGAACTTTCTATCGACTTTATAACGGTATTGTGTTGCAAATCTATATGGGTTTACACTACAATTATTAACCCAAATATGACACAAATTTCGTTAACGCAAATGCCTGCTATAGATTCATATTCTATCTGTTATTTTAGCATTATAGTTGTGTTACCTTTGTGTTAAAGTGGTGTTGTCATTTACAATTCTATTCTAACACATTTATTTATTTTTTCGGCCTTATGACTCGAACTCTGAAGTGCAACGACGCAAAGCAGGATCTACACGTAATTTCTTTCCATTTGCCTTTTCTTTATATGATGTTTCTTTTGTTTCGTTTTTTATTACATTTTTGTTAACTTTTTAAGGGATTCCTGATTCAACTAAACAATGATAGTTTCTAAAATACAAAAAAGTAAATAGTAGATAAACCAAAGACATGAATGAGGCTATAATACAGAATTATATGGTGGAGAACTTAAACCTTAAAATAACTCAAAAAACAAAATCAAGAACTAGTTCATCGCTATTGAATGCCACAAGTTTGCTTCAACTTGATTATACAACCCCAATTGATGTCTTGGTATTATGCACTGTTTAACACATTTTTAAGTTGGTTAGTATTTTATAAGGTCATTATTAAGACAAAAAATAGGTTGCCTAACTTTCGTTTAAGTCTTATCTAGTTAACGAAAACTTTAGAGTTTTTTTATTTGTTTTGTTTTAATTTTGTTTGGAAGACCTTTTTTTAGTAATTAGGGTTTTCTAAAGTATGATTTCAGCTCCATTATAGCGCATTTATAAAATTAGATATTTTATGAAACAGAGGTTTTCCTTTATATTCCTTTGAGAATTATTTCTGAACTCTTGAGATTTTGGTTCTTAAGTGTTCTCTTAAGTTTGCTTATAATTTGAAGAAGGTAGAAAAGGAAACAAGCGAGTTGAGAGATTAAAATAAATTCAGTGTAAACATTTACTTGAGAGACCGTGAGGTTTGTACACCTTCTTTTCATTTGAAATGTTTTATTTTCTCTAATGTATGTTCATGAACAGCTTAAAACTTTGGATGTTTAATGAAGAAGCAGTGCACAAGTACAAGGAGCAAATAATCTTTTAATCAAAGGTGTGCAACACAAGTGGAAAGAAACACTCATACAACAATTTGTTGAAACGTTGGCAAGCATAGAGGCTAGGTTGCAGGGTGGTTAGGTTGAGGGTGGAAGTAGAGTCCATAATCATCAAGTAGCAATAAGAGGGAGAGATACAACAGAATATGAGATTATTCAAGCACCAAAAGCTCAACCATAATGATATTGAGGTTGTGATCACGTCGAACATGATGTTAATGGCATAAAATTGAGATATGTCAATATTTATCATGCCTATTGTCACCTCAGTCAACAGACCTTTGTCACCTCAGTCAACAGACCTTTGTAATATGTCAATAACATCTAATCTCTCCAATAGTACCTCGTCTCCTATGAACATCCATCGAACATGTTTATCCACCATCATATCTTTCTTAAAATTGTTTTATTTCAACTTAAAGGATGATACGAGAAAAGAAGGCAATGATGAGAACCAAAGCTACATGATTTTCTATCATGTTTTTAGTGTAAATGAATTTGTATCATTCATACAATATGGACACGAAATACGTTCGTGTGTGGGACAACCACAAAAATTTTTTGTAAGATGGAAAATTGCTTATTGTCCACATCAACATGGCTTTCATGGTGAAAGTTTGTTTACTTGGAACTACATACGCTTTAACACCGTATTTTTAAATATAATTAATCTAATCAATTAGTTGTTGTAAACATATATCAAAACTATTTTTGAATGATCCAAATCAGGTATTAGAATACTCAAAAATAAGGATTTTTTTTAACTCATCGTTGGTGTCAAATTATATAACGACGCAATTATGGGCCACATCGATTATTGTTTACCACGTGAATCATATAAAGCTAAACGATATGTCCATAACATTAGTCAAAATTTTATTTTTGGAAAGAAAATTAAGTATTTACTTTAAGAACAGGGTTCCATGCTTTCCCATAAGAGGGATGTTGATTTTCTTAGCCTATGAATATTGTTCTACATTTCATGTCATGTCATGTGTGGTGTTGTATATTTTGATACGTGTGATCCATCTAATCTATCAGCAATTAGCATGTAGAACATTCTTTTGTTCAGAAATTTTTTCCTTTGATTTTTTTAGGTTAAAGTTGATAACACTGAAAGTGTATCAATTTTAGGTTAGGTTTTAATGTCATTTTTCGCATATATTTCATAGATAGATTTACATATCCGATACGATTATGAGTTACATACACCCGTTTTGTTGGTTTACGGGTTTTAAGGCGACAAGGCCTAAATGAGCTAAAAAAGACGGATTCATGAACAAAACCATGTACTTTGAAGATAAATCCACTCAGAGCCAAGATCAAGCCTTAGAACCCAAAAGAACACCCGAGCAACGAGCGGAAAAGAG
>CM071861.1:4029098-4044069 GCA_036759665.1 Gynandropsis gynandra | reverse complement strand
ATTCTTTTTTCCTTTTTAAGTTATGAGTCTTCCTTAGATTTAGAATCTCGAAACTTGTTCATGGAAACATCACAATGGTGATCAATGTTAATAACTACATTCTATGGTCACAACTCTCCAAATCTTACTTCGGGAGTAGAGGTTTGTGGACGTATGTGGTCATTCCGTAGTAATCTTCACTAAAGCCAAATGGGAAGGATGTAGAAGGTGACGACACCACAGATCATGAAACCTGGGAACTCTTATGCTACTGAAAAATTTTTCAGCTCCTTATATTTTGAGATCCTATGGGACTAAAAAAGCATTGCATCTTTTTATGGATAAAACTAAAGGAAATGTTTGGCAACACCTCCAACCTAGTCCTCATTTTTTAGATCCAGTAGGGATTGAGAAATTTCTTGCAAGATAATAAGCCTTGCAACCATCGTCTCAAGAGCTTCAAAGATCTGAACTTAGGACTCATTGAGCATTGCCCTTTCACCATTGTTATTAAATTGATTCTTGATGAAGACAATCAAGACCTAGTGTTTGAGCTACTTCAAACTCTGGATAAATCCAACCATAAGTCATCAATCATATCCTTCCTCAAAACCCTATTTTTCATTTAACATAGTTTGCATGCAGATTTAAAAGGAGAAAGGATGATTACTTTTATTCCATAGAGGTCCACTATAATTGGTTCAATATAATAAATCCAATCCATGGCTATGGCCCTGACTGGTGGAGTCGCAGTCACCTATAAATGCGGCGACTGCGGACAACATTAAAACCGATTGGTGGAGTCGCAGTCACCCGCACACGCGGTGAAAGGGAAAAATTAAAAATCCTAAATTATGTTGCGCTACGTTTGTATTTCGGTCTATTTTGAATAAAATTATGAAAATACTCTTCTCTTTTTTAGATATTATGTTTTATACTTTATATGTATTTCAAATTTTGTTTCAATGATTTATATAGTTTATATTTATCGTAAATATATATAAATATGTGTATATATATATGGTGTATGAAAATATTTGATTAAATTTTGATAAAATTATTTTAAGTTTCTATTGTAATTGATATTAATCGTTAATGTATATATATGCGTATATATATATGTGTATATATAGATATTGTATATTTAAATATTTTAATAATTTTTAAATTTTTAAATTTATTTCAAATATTTGAAAAATATAATTAAAAAATATACACTAAACAACAAAATTAAAATAAACTTTTTTATTAATCATTTTCTATTTTGGTAATTTTGCTCAAATGCAATCACGACAGCTTTCTATCATTCGCTTCTAGTCGTAGTCACCCTCAAACACAGAGTTTCCACCATTCAGACAAATGAAACAAAACGCCGTCAATCGTTGATAGAAAGGTCGCCAAAAGCAAACGCAAACGCAGTGTTTTCACCAGTTAAGCCCTAAGTGCAAAGTTGTCTGGTATGACCACTACAAGAAGAAGGGTCACGTTAAGGAGAAGTGCGAGTTGATCCATCTCCATCTCATGCAAACAAAAACTTTTGAGGTAGCTCACTACACTAAAGAATCCATCTATGTAATCAATGTTGAGATAAAAGAAATTAAACTTTTCCAGAATCATCGCATGGTTAAACAAATTAATCCAGTTAACATTGTTGTACTTTCTAATTATAATAATTCATTATAATCAATTATGCATCCACAAGTAACATGATAAATAAATTCAACTTAATTCAAAACTTACAAACTTTTTCAACGAACATAAAAATTGCAAACATAAGTAATATACCAATTCAAGTAATAGGAGACCATAGGATTTATAATAAAGATATTTTGGCTCTATATGTAACATACTTCTAAAATAAATTGTCATCTGTTAGAAAACTAGTTCAAGATTTATATTAGGTTGTTTGTTTCAAATCTATCAAGTTTTCATTTAAGATATTTAGATGAAGAAGGTTATTGGAGAAGAATCGTTTTAGAATGATATTTATGTTTTCGAACGTTTTGATAATATCTTTAAGTTATATGTTTATTCTGAAATTACTAGTCATACGAATTCTCAACTTTGGCATCCTATCGAGCATCCACATTATAAACAACATTCCAAATTTTGTTAACTAATTTTAATGATAATCATGAAACATTTAAAGCCTGCATACTAGGAAAGCACTATAGGACCATTTTTCACAAATCTAATACAAATATGACAAGTATTTTTATTTTATTCACTCAGACATTGGGAAATCACCGAGATAACTAGAGAATAGGGAATATTTTGTGTCCATTATAGATGAAAAACCATATGGGATTACTTGTTAAAGCACTTGAGGAAACATAAAGCACTGAGCATTGTGATCCACCCATAAATTAACTCACAGGTAGAGATCGCTTAGCATCTCTTCCTCGTATTCATTACTCTACTTCTATCGTTGCTTATCCTATTCAATCTTTTTTGCAATTTCACTCACATACTTTTTTAGTATCAATGTTTTGTGAATAAATTTTATGGCATTCAGAAACCCACTTCATATATGAGAAAGCTCGATCCATCCAAACCCGAGAACATGATATGAAGGAGGAAGTCAAAGCTTACGAAAAGAATAAAATATGGTCTAAAAGAAAGAACAACTTTAGCTCCAAATGGATCTATAATGTTAAATTTCATAGCAATGGCGAGGTTGAGTACTACAAAGCCAGATTGACTTTTACAAATACTACACACAATACATATTCTAGTATTAGTGGCTATGAACCTCCAAGTCATCCATTGATGAAAGTTCAAAGATCCTAGATAAGGGAAACCTTTGAAGGATGTGGAACGATATCGATAAACCATAAATAAGTTAATATATCTTATGTTTACACAACTTCATATTTGCTTTGACATGGACCAGGTTAACAGATACGTGCATGTATTAAGTAAACGTTAATGGAACATGGTGGAGCGGATTCTCAAATATCAAAATATCACAGTGCAAAGGAATGCAGATTGGAATGGAGATAGGTCTTATTAAAAGTTCACCACAAGCTTTTGCACTTTTCTAGGAGGTAATACATCAAAAACTTGTGAACTAGTCTCGATAAAAATTAATTCTTGAAGGATTGGGATCAAGACCACTCGTCCCATAGTTCTTCAGTGTGACAATCAATCAACCCTTCATATTGTAACTGAGTCTATATTTCATTAATAGACCAAACACATAGAGTTCGATAACTACTTCATCTGAGACCAATCTCCAAATTTGAGAACTGTTCCTAGGCCCTTGGATAATTTAGACTAACAATAAATGGATGCTAAATGTTCCCCACAAAATATCATGCAAATCGATACTTGATAAGCCTGAAATAAACTTTAGAATCATTCACAAAGCGCTAAACTTGTTCTAAGAATATATAGAAGAGTAAACGTCCCAAATTAAAAATATAAAGCTGTTATTACAATATGACAAGTGATGAATTCAAATAAAAAAATGAAATTCATAACTAAGCAAAAATGTTTAATTTAAATTACAAATTTCGATAGCATAATATAGATACGTATAAACTAGACTGATTTGTTTTAAATATAGGCATCAACGTGATTAAACCCATGAGCTCAGGAGTTTAGGGTCTTCAAATACCACGTATAGAAAATTCAAGATTTTATGTCCTAACACTTCCTTCAATCCAGATTTGATCTTGAATCATGAACAATGCACTCGGAGATTGATATACCCAACACTACAAAAAATACAATGTTTTCAACGAACGGATCAACGGATCCGTCTCTTGATGGCAATTTCTAACAGACGCAAATAGATACATTAAAACGATCAACAGGCTAATATCCGTTAGAATCCGTTACGATTACCAACAGACGTCCAACGTGTTAAGAAGAAAGGTCGTGTCCCGCTCTTCATGACCCGCGTCTCATTCACTTCTCCACATCCCGAGGCACGTCTCGTATCCCGCGTCTTGCGTCCTACGACCTGCGACTTGGTCAAGCCTATTTATGACCTCCATGGTCTCCAATGCCTTATTGACGGCTCCAGCTCATGCAAGTTACATCTAAACTTGTGCCTTGCATTTGTACTTTTATTTTCCTTGTTTTTCACCCTTTCTACTTGTATAAATATGTACCTTTAGTTCTAATGATATACATAAGAGAATAGTTATTCTTATTCTCTCTAATTCTCTCGATTTTTCACTCGCTCTTAATCTTTCTATCTTGCTCATGTTGCGAAACTTCATTATGTTCACATTATCTTTTCATTGCTATTAACCTTAATTGGAGTTTCTAGCAGATGGATGTTAAAAAGGCTTTCCTTCAAGAGGAATAAAGGAAGAGATCTATATGAAACCTCCCTTGGGCCTCCAAATCGAAAAAGGAATAGTATGCAAACTAAAGGAATCTTTCTATTGACTTAAATAGTCCCCATGAGCTTGGTACACTAGGCTCTATGATGTTGTTCAAAACTATGGTTTTAAAAGGAGTGAGGCTGATTATTCCATGTTCATCATTCAAAACTATTCCGGTGTCATCATTCTCTTAGTTTATATTGATGATATCATCATAAAGGTGATGATAATAAAGGAATAAAAAGTGTTAAACGTTTTCTAAAGACACATTTGATATAAAGGATCTAGGTGAACTTAAGTACTTTCTTGGAATTGAAGTAACTAGATCTAGTAATAATTTCTTTCTTGAAAATATTCTTAAGACCTTTTGAATGAAATAGGTAAACTCGGATCTAAGCCAGCCAAGACCCCCATCGAAGAAAAATACAGAGACTTGCGTGAGGGGAACCATTTCATTATATAGAACAATGCAGGCGCCTTGTCGGTAAGCTAATATACCTCACAATAACAAGACTTGAATTGTGTTATGCTGTGAATAAGGTCAGCCAGCATATGTATGCTCCAAAGTAACAACATAGGAAAATGGTGGATCGAATCCTCCGATCAAGAACGCTCTAGGAAAGGGTATCTTAATGAGTAAAAACAATTACACTAGTCCAATTGGGTATGATCATGCAGATTGGACCGCTGACCGCAAAGACCGGAAATCAACAACGAGGTTTTGTAGCTTTTTCGGGGGGAACCTTGTCACTTGGAGAAGCAAAAAATAATCAGTGGTCACTCGTTCCATCGCTGAGACCGAGTACCGAGCTATGGCAAATGAAACATGTGAGCTCATTTGGATCCGACGAGATGGATGTCCCGATGGCCTTGGACCTTTGCAAGACACGGTGCTTCATTGCGATAATCAGGCTGAAATTCACATTACATCCAACTTGGTGTTCCACGAACGAACAAAACATATTGAAGTTGACTGTCATTTTGTTCGAGAGAAGCTTGAAGATGGCGTCATTGAATTCATATATACAAGAAGCACAGATCAGTTGGCCAATGTCTTCACCAAAGCCACAAGTGAAAAAGTTTGCAAAGATCTCCATTATCGGATAAGCATGTTTGATATCTTTAGCCCCAAAGCATCGCATTCAAGCTGAGTCGATCGTCCCTCGAGCTTATAAGTTGTTGTACTCTTTTCCCTTTGTCGGGTTTTTTGTTCCAATTGGGTTTTCCCCCGAAAAAGTTTTCATGAGGTTTCACTTAATGTTGTTTTTGATAGCCTAAGCTTGAAGGGGAATGTTAAGAAGAAAGGTCGTGTCCCGCTCTTCATGACCTGTGTTCCGCTCTGTTCTCCATGTCCCGAGCTGCGTCCCGTATCCTGCGTCCCGTATCCCGCGGCTCATATTTGCTTTGACATAGACCAAATTAGCAGATACATGCATGCATAAAGAAAACGTTAATGGAACATGGTGGAGCGGTGATCGTTTCATTTTCATACGTATTTCTTGAAAGATTTTAGAGATGTTTACGATATAGATGCAATTTTTACGTATGATTTTGTATCTGTTTCACTCGTTTTCGTGTTTTCGTGTTCTTACATGTTTTAATGCGTATTCGGTTCATTTTGGAGCTAAATGCTATTCTACGTCCTAAGGGTTAGAGTTGTGGCGTAATCTCGAAAAAGAAAGAGAGAAAAATGTTATTCAATGACGCACCTTTTCACTATGCTAAGGTTACAAGACGTTATGAGTGTGCCATAGACAACTTGGGTCTAAGTAGAAATCCATCCCTCTTCGACTTCGACGTCCTAGAAACCAAGCGTTGATCTATAAAAAATGAGAAAAAAAGAAAAGATAATAAGAACGAGAATACGAGTTTAACGATATTTCAAGCTTAGGAGAATTGGTATGGAGATCGTTTGGGCGTTGTCTAGGGGTATGAAATAGACTTAGGTCATTGGTAGAATTGCATGGCTCGTGACTTTCGGTTGATAGAAGTCTGAACTAGGTACGCTTAGGCTTACGTTCATGTGACGCGTTGTTTTGCATAATGACTAATCCTTCGAATTTTTTGTGCTAGTATCCATTGTTGTTGGACTCTTCTTATGCTTGGCTCTAGTGTTGTTTCAGGACAAACAAAGATTCAGGTCTGGGGGAGTTTGATAACACGTAGTGTGTATCAGTTTTAGACTAGACATTTGCATCATTTTTTCATAGATTATATAGCATGAGTTACAAATCCGACCACGAATGTTCTTTATATACGCCCTTTTTGTTGATTTTCAGGTTTTAAGGTGACAAGGCCTAATCGCGCTTTAGAATGCAAATTCTTGGATTCAACAACACATATTGGGAGCTACAAATCACTCGAAGCAAAATTCAGGCCACGGAACCAAATGGAACACCCAAGCATCGAGCGAAAGGAGCGGAAACAACAACTGAACAAAGCCCGCTCGGGCTTGAAAAGGAGCCCGCTCGGTCTGCACATTGGAATGAAAGGACCCGAAGATGAAACACGATTCGGGCATGGAGAGCACACGTTCGGGTAACCTTACCCGCTCAGGCTGGAGTCTCTACACGGTCGGGCTAAAGGATGCACGACCGGGTGAAACATGTGCCCACGCGGGCCGCCTTTCTCGTAACAACCTATTTTAAGTGTTTGAACAAGCAAAAGAGAGAGAAGAATCAGTTCCAGCAACCGGAAGGCGACGGCTAGGGCAAGGAAAGGCCTGAAATTCATCAGGAAAGACTTAGGAGAAGCTGGAGAAGGAGAGGAATATCAATCCGAACTTCGATAACAAGATAGGGAAGATCAAGGAATCGTAATTCCTAGTTTTTATCATGTCTAGGGTTGTTTTCTCTTGTTTGACAGTAGAAGCCATGAGTGAGTAGATTTCCAACTATGGACTAGGGATATCAAATTTGTAATGGATGTTTTAATCATGCGTTAATGCGTAGAGTTATTGAAACTTTCTTGATATTCGGTTTTACAATCAACATCGTAAACGTTTCATAGTGTTGCCCGCTCAGTAACCTAGGAAATCGTGTTTAGCTAGAAGGTTAAATTATAAATATGATCGTTCGGTTAATCGACTTAGGAATTAGGATTGTTCGCTTAACGCTACCGTAATCACGAGTTAATCGCTGCTGGAAGGTAGGATTGCACGTAATTATGGTTAGGAGGTTTAGGTTCGACATAATCATTCCTTATTTAAGAGCATGAATTCCCCGTTGTCAAGATAGTTCGATAGGTTTATGATCCATTGTTTGTTATATCCTTGCAAATCCCGGTATCCCGAAACCCGTAGTATTCTTAATTGTCAAGTCTTCTGCATATTTCCATCGCTGTCACGATTTACCTTAGTGATTTAGAGATTTATATCACACCACTATTTATTCACCCCGTCTTAGTTTAGTCATATTCTTAGAATAGGCTGCATTAGTCCCCAGAGTTCGATCCTGGTATAACACGATTCGTATACTTGCGGTAGAGTGGTCTAGGAAATATAAAACTCTGATATTTCCCACATCAAATTTTTGGCGCCGTTGCCGGGGACTAATTACGGCCTAGATTAGAAATTAGCTAGATTAAGATTCAGTCCTTTCCGGAGTCTTAAGTCATTTTTCAGCATTTTCTTTTCTTTTTCTTTTATCAAGTCTATTTTATCTACTTCAGATCTGCACTTTGGTTGTTCGTCTATTGTTGTGCAGGCACCATTGTATGAGAAGCTCCGCACAATAGCTACTCATATACGATCCCGAGGTTGAGAGAACACTACTAAGCTTGCGCCAAAAGAGGAGGATCAGACTTGCAGATTCCGAATCCGAAGTAGATAAAGAGAGCGGTCAAGAGACATATGCTTCCAAAGAGGAAGGAACTGACAACGAAATCAACAGCGCAAACAGCGGAAAAGGTCACGCCAATAATCCCGAAATGGCTGCTGCTGAAGAAACTTACGGAGCCTACACCGCTCCAAAGCACACTCAGTTGCTTTCGTGCATGGACCGCCCCGTAGAGAACCAAGTTGAGCTACAACCCGCTTTCATCCAAATGCTCAACAACTCCGCTTTCAGAGGAATGGAGAATGAGGATCTAAATTCACACGTCACGAACTTCAAGATGCTCTGCAGCACCACTAAAATTGGCACGGGAGTCACACGGGAAGATCTATACTTATCCGCATTCCCATTCTCGCTCAAGGATGCAGCACCGCGTTGGTTGTTGATCTTGCCTACTGCGTCAATTACTTCGTGGAATGACCTGGGGCAGCGATTCATGCAGCAATTCTTTCCGAACCACAGGATGCTACTCGCCAAGAACCAAATAAATTCATTCCTACAAGAAAGAGGCGAGACTTTAAATGATGCATGGGAGCGCTTCAAGAACTATCAACGAATATGTCTGCATCATGGAATGGACAAGAAGTACCTTATCACGAGCTTCATAAAAGGCCTCCAAGAGACCACACGCTTCATGATCGTAGCAGCGGGTGATGGTTCCCTCAGTAACCTCACTTTTCAAAAACTCGAGAATCTGATGGAGAGCATGGCAAGGGAGGGAGGCAAGAAGGTCAGAGACTACAACCATGATTACTCATCTAAAGCGGCGGTAAATGAATTAGGCATTGCCAACCCGGACTTAACGGATTTGAAGCAACAAGTTGAAGAGATATACAGGATGATGGCAGGCCTTCATGTCGATCGACAAGATGCATCCGAAGGTCAAGGAATCGAGGAAGTCAATTATGTCAGCAATCGAGCCTACCAGCAAAACTACATCAAGAGCCATCCTAACCTCTCTTATGGCAATACATGTAACGTACCAAACCCGCAGGATCTTCAACCGTGGATGATGGCAAGAAACCAAAACCAAGGTTTCCAGCCGAGAGGGAATAACCAAGACTATGGGTATCAGCCTCGCGCACAACCTTCAGGTGACTCCGAAATTCTCTATATGCTCCAATTGATGTATCAATAACAGAAAAATGCGCTTGGAGGAATTAGGGCTGAACAGGAAGACATGAGGAAGAAATTGACGGTTATGGATGGTTTCCAGACACACTTAAAGCTCCTAGAAACACAAGTGGCATAGCTAGCCCAAGGGTCTAGCCGACAGCCCAGACAGCTCCCCGGGAAACCCGAGACAAACCCCCTGGAGCAAGTCAACGCCATTTTTCTATGGAGCGGAAATACGGTGGAGCAACCCATGCCTTCCACAGCTGCAAGAGGAGAGTCTTTGAGCAATACAATTGAGCAACCCATTTCTCAAGGTGTGGAAGAGAAGAAGACCGAAGAGGAAGAAGAAAGGGAGTTGCCTTACGTAGCACCTACCCCAAGGGCACCACCCCTACCTTTCCCGCATCGTCAAAGGAAGCAGAACGACGATGCTCAATTCGCCCAATTCGTGGAACTCCTAAGAAAGCTGCAAGTCCACATCCCATTCTACGGAGCTCAAGAAGATCCCATCCTATGCCAAGTTCCTCAAGGACATTATAATGAGGAAGAGAACCGTAGACAATGAGGTAGTGATGGTCACAAACTCTCTCATACAGCCCCCTACCATGGCCGAGAAGATGCCCGATCCAGGTAACTTTGTCATCCCTTGTAAGGTCTACGATTATGAGATTGAGCATGCACTAATCGATATCGGAGCGAGTGTAAGCTTGCTACCATTGTCTCTTGTTGAAAAGCTTAATCAAGTAGGAGATCTACAGCCAACACGCATGATGATCACCTTGGCCGATCAATCCGTACGGAGCCCCGTAGGAATATTGACGAATGTTGCTGTACAAGTGGTAGAATTTTGGTTCCCTGCGGAATTTGTAGTTGTGGACATGGAGATAAATCCAAAGATCCCCGTCATTTTGGGAAGACCATTCATCAACACCGCGAAAATGGTCATTTATTGCGCTCAAGGCAGACTGGTCATGAAGCTTGGAGACGAGTCTATTGAATTCAAGCTCGACGATGCACTTAAGAAGCCACATATGACTGAACCCGTGATGCACATTAACACGATGGATGCACCAATGGAGAAAGTTCAACGTGAACATCGCGACATCCATCCCGTGGAGATACCACCGTACGAACACACCGGAAGCCTATTTCAGTCACCCCAAGATGTCGACGCATGCACACAACTCTGGCAAAACTTAAAAACCCCTCAGACGAGAATTAGCTCGCATGTGCCCATACCTTAACCCGAGTGGGCTACACTAAAATCGCATGACCCGCCCGAGCGACCTCACAGCCCGACTCGGGTAGTACTCTCAGGGACAAATGGAGCATTTCGTAACCCGAGCGGGTTGGTTGATGAGCCTGATCAGGCGGACCTCATGGATAAGAACCCGCCCGGGCGATCACGCGTCCTGACTCGGGCACACCTCTCGGGGGTAAATGACACATTTCACAGCAGGGCAAAGAAAGAGCACGATTGGGCACATCATATGAACAGGAATCCGCACGGGTTAACTGAGACGTCAACGTGGGCTGCGGTTCTCCCACACCTTCGATGGCCCGCACGCACACTTATCCCGCCTCGAACACCGAGGAAACGCTCAAACAAAATCGAGTCCGACGGAGATACCATGGAGTCGTAGGATTGAACGAGAAAAATGGAGATTCGCTAGTGGGAAACGCTCAAAGGTTCAAGCCATGCTATGCTGATCAAGTAGAAGACGGAAGAGGCATACTTCCTCTTTCCGTCATCACACACGTCTAAAAGCGTTAGAGTCAAGCTAAAGACCGTAAACAAGCGCTTCTCGGGACGCAACCCGAGCTCCGTATCCTTTAGTTTCTTCATGTTTATTTTTTATCTACTCTCGAACTCTCTTTAAGATATGGACATTTTTTAGGATTTAGGATTTTAGTGGCCTCCAGAATTAATGCTGTTTGTTTTTCCTCGTGATTTTTTCAGATTTGCAGCACAGCCTGGTTAGGCTGACAAAAACGACCCGCGCGGGCTAGGTAATTTTCCAAGCAGCCTGATCGGGCGATTTCACGCAACCCGCGTGGCACCGTTTTCCATCTGCAGAGGTAAGTATATTATTTCGAGTAACCCGAGCGGCTGTGACCCTCACAAGCGAAACCGATCCGAACGTGCTTCACACCAGCAACCCTTCACGCCGCCGGACACTACTCACGTTGTCGCCGCCGTTTCTCATCACCGCCGATTCCTCACACCGAAGAACATTCGGCCAGGCGGTTACTCGAAATATCTCTCTCCCTCTTCTCTGACAAATTCCCCCAAAACCTTCAACTTCTTCTCGAAATCCAGGTATTTTCGTGAACTAATCTATGTTTTCGATCGATTTAGACTAGATTTAGGCCTGGATTGGAAGGATTTAGTGTGATAGTTGCGATTTCAACCACGAAATCGGATTTCAGGTCGCGATCTCGCGACCCAGCCCGCTTAGATTTGGGTTAGGACCCGGTCGGGTAACCTGAATTCAAGCCCAATCGGACAATGACTGGACCCGAGTCGGGTGAAAATCTCTGGACTTACGACGATAATTTTCTGGAAATGAAGCCCGATCGAGCTATACCCTCTACCCACGTTGGCTCCCTACAAACAGTGACTAAACGTTCATTTTTCTTCTTCGATTGTTTTGCAGATGGCACCAAAACTCTTCCAAAGCTCAAAGAAACGACGATCAGACGCCTGCGACCCGGAGTTTGGATGGCCAGGAAATCCGGATGCTATCATGAAGTTAACACCGTACACGCCCATCACGACGTCCCACCAACAATACAACTACCGGGCAACCACCTTTTTGTCCGGTCAGAAGTCAAGGTTCAACGAGCTGTTGCCGCGCATTCAGCCGTTCCGTTTCCTATCCGCGGAAGCCATGAGTGCTCTCCATATCGAAGAGCACATCGACACCATCTTCAACACATTGGGGTGGAGAGGATTGCGGGAGGCACGGGAGTACACGTACCGAAACCTCACTGCGGAGTTCTGTGTGTCATACACAGCCTTCTTCCCCGAGTCAAGAAATCGGGACAAGGCATTTATGGAGTTCCGTCTGCTGGGACAGAACTACCGGCTCAGCTCGCGACAGTTCGCTATCGTGCTAGACGCCCCGCACCGCGCCTTCACCTAACTGCCCGAACATAACAAAAATTGTCAAGCGCAGTTTTGGAATCGGATAGCGTATGGTGATTATTCAAAGAAGTCCATGGCCAGCCACATACGCCATCCCGCCCTCAGGTACTTCCACTATTTCCTAGTCTCCTCAATCTTAGGCAAAGGAGCACAAGGTCGAGTAAACCACACAGAGCTAGGGTACCTAAGGTGTGCGGTACACATTGACTTCGATGATAATGAATGGGATATACTCGATGTCCACTTGGCATGACTGGTTATGCGACACTTCCATGACATTGCCAACGAGAAGTGCAGCATGGACACGAAGATCATTTGTGGTGGAATAGTTACGATGATAGCGCGGAGAGTTGGTATCAACCTTGGCATCCTGACGGAGGACAAGATTGATGAGGAGCCTGAGCTGAACCTCCAGAACCTTCCCAACCGACGGGCAATATCAATCGATCGGCATAGAGTCATTTGGAGCTACAAGGATGAGCAAGGTCGAACATTGGAGGTTGACCTCGACGAGATTCAAATGCCCGGATTAGTGATGAGGGCATACGCTTTAGGATCTATCCTGCCATCGGGCACCCTGGTCCGGGACTAGATGAGGCAGATCCAGCTCCAGCAGCTGCACCAGGACCATCGTTGTCTCGACAGCGCAGCCGACGCGCCCCTCACCCTCGTACCCACACCGACTACTGTGGATAAGGTTCTGACTTCCCTTCTATGGAATGTGTTTCTGATGTTCTCAGGTACGTTGCGGAGTAGAGCCGATATCAGTCATTCATGGCAGAGTAGCGATACGACCTCGAGGCGGCGAGGTACGAAATTGAGGCGGCGAGATATGCGGAGCAAAACAGCAATTCCAAGAGCAGTCCATCCAACACACATATTACAACACAGAGTCAGTTTGCCGATTCCAGCAGCTGAGCATGGAGCATTACTCGGAGCCGTACGTGTCGATTTCACAGAACTACTACACTTATGCCATTCCCTATCGCCCACACATCCCATACAAGCTGCAGTCGTTCTACTTCCCACTTGGGGAAGGGACATCCGCTGAGCCAGCAGACCCTCCGACCACCCATGGTGGAGAGGAAGAGGATTATTACCACTACTTTCCTTTTCCATTTTCTTTTTCCTTTTTCCATTTTTTTTTTGCTTTATGGACCTATTTTCTTTATTTTATTTCTTTTTTGTTTTCGTGTTTATGTACGCTCTATTGGACATAATGATGTACTGTTTTCTTCTCTATTTTTGCGTTGCATGATTCTCATCACAGATTCTTCACGATAATACCCGCAATAGAGTAGAAGAGTATAACATCCGGATGTATCACAAACTCAAGAAAGCAAAATACACCAGGTGTACCCGTTCTCATTTTTATTTTATCTTCTCTCGAGTTTTGGCATGCGGGTACCTCTCATAGATTTCGAACACCGAGACTGTGTTCCGTTCAGGTCTGGGGGTACTTTTTTAAGTGATATGATTTTTTCTTTGAATGATATATTTTCGATTAAGGTTAGGATTATGAATAAGCAGATGGATACCTAGTACGAATTTTTGAGTTTTAGTCATTATTTTGCGACCTTGTCAAATTGTCAACAATAGTCTAGGTTTGCTTAGAAGTCTTTTGGATACTGATTAGTCGAGTAGTTGTGCTTGAAACCATGATCTATAGTTGCATTCACCTCAGGTTTCAGTACAAAGTATCCATATCTCCTTGTATACCGTTTATTCCTTGCTTTGTTTGATATATCTTACCGTCCATGAGTTATTAGATTCCACATGCTTATAATCCGCTGTCACCTTGGATAAGTTTCTAATTATTTCAGGTTTACATTGACATGAGTACATCGAGACCGATGGATTACGTGGTGCCGAACATTAACAACGTACAAACAGCCATAAGGATGCCTGCTGTTGCAAGAGAGCAGTTTGAGATTAAACCAGCGATGATCAACATGCTTTATCAGAAGCAATTCATGGGTGGAAACCATGAGGATCCTCATCAGCACCTCAGAGACTTCCTTGAGCTTTCAGGTACGTTCAAAATTCACGGAGTCTCTGAGGAGGGGAAGAGCGAAAACTTGGGATCAGCTCTGCACACTGTTCCTATCACGTTTCTTTCCTCCCCGAGCAAGAATTCAGATGAGAAGGGAAATCACAACATTCAGATGCAGAGATGGAGAGACTTTGTTTGAGGCGTGGGGTAGATCCAAGGATCTTCTACAGTTGTGTCCACACCATGGATTTGAGCAGTGGTACGTTATCCAAACTTTCTATAACGGAATTGCAGATGACCATCGGATGACGTTGGATAACGCTGCCAGAGGATAATTCATGGATCTGAGCGTCGAGGAGGCATTTGAGCTGATCGATAACCTCGCCATGAACCACACCATGTGGTCCACTCCGAGAGGTATGTCTAATAGCACTCGTTGTTTATATGATCCTAATCAGAATAGAGCCATGGGTAATGCAGCGAATGCCATGTACTGTGCGAATTGCGGAGATACGGAGCATGTAACGTATCAATGCACGGTACATGAGGATTACGAACAGATGAA
>CM071861.1:4010714-4025598 GCA_036759665.1 Gynandropsis gynandra | reverse complement strand
CATTTATGCACGACTCGGGCAAGAATACCCGACCATTTGCCTTGTGCCCGAGCGGGCTCACATCCCATGCCCAATCGGGCATGTATTCCAGCCACACAACTCGCGCGTTCCACCCTAGCCGCACCCGAACGGGCACAAACCGCCCGAGCGGGTCGCGGCCCGTAACTGCCTATTAAGTTAAGTAAACTTAACTTAAACAAAACTGTGATGTTTTACGTATGATTCTGTTTCTGTTTTACTTGTTTTTGTGTTTTCATGTTCTTACCGGTCTTTACGCGTATTTGGATCAATTTGGAGCTAAAAGAACATGCACAGAGCTAAGGAGCAACTTCGAGGATCATCACGGGACAAACGGGACGAGATTGAGCATGGAAAGCCTCCGCCCGGTCGGGCACAACTCTTGCACGACCGGACAAAACCTACGGCCAATCTTGTGCACATTTATGCACACTCGGGCATGAATATGCCCGACCATTTGCCTTGTGCCAGAGCGGGCTCACATACAATGCCCGATCGGGCATGTATTCCAGCCACACAATCCGCGCGACTCACCCTATCTGCACCCGAGCGGGCACAATGACCGCTCGAGCGGGTCACGGCCCGAAACTGCCTATTAAGTTATAGTTCTAATGAAATACATAAGAGCATAGTTATTCTTCTTCTCTCTAATTCTCTCGATCTTTCGCTCGCTCTTAATCTTTCTATCTTGCTTCCGCTGATTTATCTTTGTTTTATAAATTCTACTCAAAGGATTATATTTGTTGCCATTATTTGTTGAACAACTGTTAGAAACCCCAAAAACTGGCCAACGGATGCCCGATACACATTGCAACAGATGTCTGTTGAAAATTGTAACGGATGCATGTTGGAATTGTGACTTTTGAGGTTGTCATTGGGATATTTCAATGTGATTTTCTAACGGCCATCTCTTACAATTTTCAACAGACATCCATCGCGATTCCTAACGGATGTCCATTTAAAAAAACACTATTTAATGATCCAAATCAATGCTTCTACCACCAAGTTATCAACAAACAAATATATTTTCAAAAAAATGTCATCTTCTTCAAATAGAGATATATTGATTAAGAGAGAGGACGTATAGAAGAAAAGATCCAGTAACCGAAGAAATTACTTAAGAATTCTTACACGGATTGGAGCAATTCATGAGTTATGCATCAGTTCAACTTTTGTGTCAAGAATGCGGGACAATGTTATGTCCCTACAAAAGATGCAAAAATATGAAGTATCAAAGTCAACTAATTGTTTGCAAACATCTTTACAAGGTGGGTTTCGTAGAGAATTACGAAATTTGATTATTTTACGGCGAAAATTGTGGCGTTAGAGATATTGTGCAAGAAGCACACGAAATAGAAAGAAATCAAGAAGTTGTTTATGAAGTATCAACGATCAATCCATATGTAAAAATGGTGTCAGATGCTTTTTCTAAAGTTGTTCGTGATGAGGAACCGCATGAACAAATGTCGAACATCAAGGCACGCCAATTTTTCAACCTATTGAATTGGACGAAAAAAACCTATATATGAAAGTTTTTGTGAAGGTCAATATCATTTATTTTTTTCATCAAGATTGATGAGTATAAAAGCAGACTATAATGTTGCTGAAAATTACATGGATTCATTTAGCAAAACCATGCGTGAATATTTACCGAAACAAAATTAGGCCCCGAAGACATACTATGAAACAAAGAATATTTTAAAAGATTTGGGAATGCCACATGAGATTGATGTTTGTAGAAACATTTGCATGTTGTTTTGGGGAAATGATAAAGACTTGTTGGAATGCAAATTTTGCGGTGCAAGCGAATTTCATCCAAAAAAACCATCTTCACGTAAATATGCACCGTACCAAAAAATGTTCTATATGCTTGTAGCAAACATATTGAGAAGGATATTTGAATCGAAAAAAATCGTTGCGGCAATGAGATGACATGCAGAACACTCCACGGACGAAGGGGTAATGCAACATCCATCGGATGGTAAGGCTTTGAAAGCTTTCAATGAAATATTTTCTGAGTTCGTGTATGAGACGATTAATGTTTATCTTTTCCTATGCACCGATGGTTTTAGTCTATATGGACAATCTGGTAGTCAATATTCTTTGTGGCCGGTGATTTTGTCTCCTTATAATTTACCTATTGATATGTGTCTCAAGAGAGAAGTAATGTTTCTAATGTTATTGATTCCAGGACCAGAACATCCAAAGAAAAGTTTTGATGTCTTTTTGCTGCCATTGATTCATGAATTAAGATATTTGTGGAATGATGGGTCTTATTTATGACGTCAGTACGAAGCAAAATTTCATATTGAAAATGGTCTTGTCGTGGACAATTAGCTATTTTCCTATCTATGGATGTTATCTGGATGGAGTATGCACGGGAGATTGACATGTCCCTATTGTATGGAGGACACAGAATCATTTCGACTAGTATATGGGAAGAAGCCATGTTGGTTTGATTGTCATAGAAGATTTCTTCCCTGTGGACATTCTTTCAAAAAACATAAAAAAATATTTTCGAAAGAACGTGGTACAACAAGAAGAGGCACCGTCCATGAAAACCGGAATGCAAATCCCTTATGAACAATTAAACACAATGGGAGATTTACAAGAATCGATAGAATGCGGTGGAGATCGTGGTCATAAAAAACAAAAAGGCCAACGTGAATGGCATAACTGGTATAAACGTAGTATCTTTTGGGAATTACCATATTGGAAATCACTGATATTACGTCATAATTTGGATGTTATGCATATCGAAAAGAACTTTTTTTTATAACACCATCAACATTGTTTTGACTGTGACGGGGAAAACTGAGGATAATATACAATCAAGAGAAGATTTGACAATATGTCGAAGACCTGAGTTGGAGTTAAGAGATGGAAGGGCCATCTATCGCAGTATTTAGATTGTTTTGGACTGCAAAAACCGAATTATTAATGTGGTTAAAAGAAGACGTTCAGTTTCCAGATGGATATGCATCGAACACTGCTCGGTGTGTTGATATTGTTGGTTCGAGACTGATCGGGTTGAAAAGTCACGATTGCCACGTTTTCATGCAACGACTCGTTCCAATTGCATTTAACGAGCTATTACCACGAAACATTCACGATATACTATGCGAAATTGGCATATTTTTTAGAAATATATGTTCCAGAAATTTAAAATGAATGTTTGGAATAAATTAAAAACAATATTTTATGCTCGTTGTCGTTTCTAATCTATCCTTTTTAGTAAATTAGAGTATTCATAACCAAAATAAAATTTTGATCCAATATCACGTCAACAATTTTGTAACAATTTATTTTAATATAACGAATTTCTAGATAATATATGAAGTGGTATAAATAATATGAATCGACACTCATCTTTCAGGTTTTTGTTACAAAATATTTTAATATATTTATATAAAGACTGTCGAGATAATATACGAACCGGTGCATAAATAAGATGTATTACAATTCTGCCGAAATGAAAACGTATATTTTAAAGTATTTTATTTACTGTAATACTACTCAAAATGATAATATATCGGAGCCAACGGACGTGCACAAACAACCAAACGGGTTTTCGTTGGAACGTGTGAAATTGCTTGTATATTGCACATTTATTTATTAAATTGTATACAACGTTACTTTGTGATTAACTAACTTTATGTGTAAATAATGTATGTATGTATGTATATATAAAATAGACTAACTTGTGTAAATAGAACATTTAAATTTTAACTTATAAAAAAGTACCTATATCAACTTAAGACCTAATTATACAAGTTCATATAACATTGGATGATTTCCATATAATAAGTTATATATTCGTATCTAATATTCGTAATACTGTTCAATGCTCAGGTTCTCTAGAGTTTAATATGAATTTTACACATAGATTTATACATTGTTCTACAAATATCAAGATTAATCTAATGGATATTTGAAACAGTGGTGCTATGGTTTCGCCATATTTTTAAAAGAAAAAAATTATACATCGCAATAAAAAATTATGCACGTTTTCTTTTCTTGACTATAAAACGCAACTACGCAAAATATAAATCCCCCAACTTTGTCTGTATCCATATATTACGCACGTGAAGAATAAGCGTTGGAAACTGCATCGAATAGAAAATTAAAACAATAATTTTTTATTATATCTATATATAGAAATTGATAGACATGTGTACCCAGAGATAACAGTCAAAATATTTTAATAAATGTATACGTAAGTAATTTGACTTGAAATACAAATAGTCGTTGCTCTATTACCATATTTTATTTCTCCGACCCTTCCTTCTTCCTTCCGGATTCCAAGTCTATATAAATCGTTCATATCTTCAATGTTTCCCTCAGAACAAATTCCCAAGCTCTCTTTTGCTGAACTTCGGATTAAGTAGGTTTTCTTATATTTTTGTTTTTCCCTAATATAATAAATATAAGAGAATGCGTGTTGTTGCCAAGAATCCCTTTAGTCGATCCTCTTTCCCCGAGGATTTTCTGTTTGGAACTGCTTCATCAGCTTACCAGGTAAGTGCTTATGATACAATCTTAATTTTACCAAAAAAAAAAACCGAAAAAGAATGCATCAAAGATATGGGTGCATGTACGTACGAATATTCTGCATGTAAAATAATGGATAAAGACATGCAAATTCGTAATTAACTAAGGCAGTATATGTATGTATACATTTGTTGATATCAGTATGAAGGAGCCGTGAACGAAGGTTCTCGTGGAGAAAGCATTTGGGATTATTTTGTCCGCAAGTTTCCAGGTTTCTATCTTCACCACAATTCTTGATAGTCTTTTGATTTGCTTCAATCATATTATGAACCTTAAACAATTATTCTGTTAATTGAAATTCGCAGAAAGAAATTGTTACAGCAATGCAGACGAGACGGTTGATTTCTATCATCGTTATAAGGTATATATACACACTATACACAATTTCTTCTACTTCATTTCTCCTGGTGTTTTGATATTTTATTTATTTAAATGTGCCAAAATTTTTACAGGAAGATATTCAGCGCATGAAGGACATAAACATGAATGCTTTCAGATTCTCAATTTCATGGGTTAGGATATTGCCCGGTAAGTTCGAAATGTTATTCTCATTTTTGTTATTGTGTGTTGTCTTATATCAATTAATACATGAATCACATATTTATATATAGAAAAATCATATTTATGGTTTGATTTGTCTCAATCTCATTTTTTATATGTTATTACATTATATTTTGTCAAGATTGGAATATTGTGATGTTGGGTCACCATTTGAAATATATTGTTAACAAATCAAACCAAAATCATAAAAATAGTGTCATGTTGTGTTGCCCTATATCGATTAGGGTATAAAATATTTGACATCTTTCTATTTTATGTTCATAATTGATAGTTATTTTTCAATTGTAAAAATAGAGGGTAAAAGAAGCAAAGGAATTAACAAGGAGGGAATCAAATTCTACAATGACCTTATCAACGAACTTCTGAACCATGGTACGTAACAAATCTACATTTCTAAGATTTGTAGTTTAATTTCTAAAGAGTACCTTAAAATAATACATAAAACATGATATGTTTGTGGGGTAATGGGCAGGAATTACTCCTCTGGCCACTTTGTTCCACTGGGATATTCCGCAAGCACTAGAAGAAGAATATGGCGGCTTCTTGAGTGAAAAAATTCTGTAAGTACCACAGTTTGCCAATCGGTCGAATAGATCCAACAATGTTAACATTACATTTCGATTAAGAATTGTGTACTTGTGATGTAGGGATGATTTCCGCGATTTCGCAACCATATGCTTCGAGGAGTTCGGTGATCAAGTTAAGTTGTGGGTCACAATCAACGAGCCATGGGTTTACAGTAACGGTGGTTATGACATGGGCCGAAAAGCTCCCGGACGTGCCTCGAAGTACATTAACAGTGCATGTGAGGCAGGAAATTCGGGACGAGAAGTTTATATTGTTAGTCACAACCTACTTCTAGCCCATGCTGAAGCCGTTGAAGCATTCAGGAATTCCCAAAACGTAAGATGCCATTAAATTCTACATTCTTTTCTATTAAAACAGAATGAATGATGAGAAATATATGCGAACCATTCCACTCGCTAACAATATTGCACTTAAACAAGTAAAATATTATACTATGAAAAAGACGGATCGAAACCCTACTACAATGAAATGATTTTGAGATACTTTGTTGTAGAGTTAACATTTCATGCCTTTCTTTGAAATATTTAAAATGGATATTGGTGATTTTTTTATTTGATGCAGTCCAAAGATGGTAAGATCGGAATTGCTCATTGCCCCTTGTGGTATGAACCATACGACCCAAATTGCCTTAAAGATATCGAAGCAGCGGAACGAGCCATGGATTTCATGTTCGGATGGTGAATCATTTTATTTTATTTAAAATCAATAATGAAATAGACAACAATGTTCTTTGAATTTTACCTAATGTTTTTGTTCCTTTTGAGTAGGCATATGGATCCAACGGTTTATGGAGATTATCCCGAGTGCATGAAGAGAATAGTAGGAGAAAGATTACCGTCATTCACCCCAACTCAATCGCAGAAGCTACGAGGATCTTTTGATTTTATCGGAATAAATTATTATAGTAGTGTCTATGCGAAAAACCTTGACGAAGTCGATCCTGAGAAACTCTGTTATAGATCTGATCAACACGTTGAATGGAAAAGTAAGTCAAGTAAAAACATGATTAAAAAATTTTTTCGCTTATTTATTAATTCAAAAATATCGTCTATCATCTCTTTTTTCTTACCTTTCAAGCTTCCTTGTCTTCATGTTTTGTTTGTAGAACACAACGTCGATGGAAAGCCCATCAGCGTACAGGTAATGAATTATTTGTAATAGCTTCACTACTTATAGTCAAACAACATACTGTAAATAAATAATTTTATATATTTACATGTAAATTTAACATGCATTGATGAAATCTTCTTTAATCTTTATAGGGTGGAACAGAGTGGATGTTAAGCTATCCAGAGGGACTTCAAAAAGTTCTGAAATATACCAAGAATAAATACGGGAACTATAAATTTATTATCACCGAAAATGGTAATAGATCCATCATAGTCAACATGAGATATGAATTTTCATTCTTTTTTCATTTAAAAAAAATTATTTAAATTTATTCAGGATATTGCGATTCATATTGCGAAGAAAAACCAAAACTGTTTGCTTTGATGGACATCCAAAGGACAGAGTACCATAATAAGCATCTTTATTACCTTCAAAAAGCCATCAAGTAAGTATCAAAATACTAGTAAAATAAGATTAGTTTCTTGACAAACAAGAAATGCATAAGCATGTTTGAGCTAACTATGAATTGTTTTGCAGTGAGGACGGCTGCCAAGTTGAGGGATATTTTGCATGGTCGTTGCTCGACAACTTCGAATGGAACAACGGATATGAAGTCCGTTATGGACTGTTTTACATTGATTATAAAAATGGTCTTAAACGATACCCGAAAATGTCAGCAATGTGGTTCAAAGAGTTTTTGAAGATGAACAAAGAGATTGAGGATTCAAATGATCAAGAGGTGAAGAAAAGTAATTGTGTAGTAGAGGACAAGAGATTCTTATCACCAACTTGTTCGAGTTTTTGTTTTAGAGGGAATATGTTTGATCCTTCAAAAGTGTTGGAGTTGTTCTTTTAATTTCTCTCTACTAAGTACTTCATAAATTTTTTTAGAATTAAAGGTTTATGAAAATATCTATTTCTACTCTGAGACAATAATGAGAAATAAAGTCAAAAGATCGATAACTAACATGGATTCATTATAAAAAGATGCAATAAATATGATATTTGGATTATATGTGTGAATCCATACTTGAGAACCGATGGGATGTCTAGTTGCAGTGTTACCTTTAGAAAAAATATCATGAAATGTCTTATACATTTGACCCATATAATATTCTATGGCATTGCAACTTGTGTTCACTCTCATAAATTTTGCTGAAAGTTATAACTATGAATGATCTTTGCAATCTTCATGCTAAAATTGCATGAATATACCAAGTAACTTGTAAAACAAAACTGTCATCATACATATTAATCTTATAACCAGAAAAAGCATCATCAATCATTTTCATATATCCATCATAATAATTATGATCATAATGGAAACTACTTTCTTTTTTAATCGCTTCATAGTTATTATAAACGTCATCTGGTGTTCAATGTTAATGTTTGAATGAGATGCCAATAGGCTCATATCTCCGTCATGATAAACTGAAATATAGTAGTTTTCTACAAAACATCTATGTGTTTTAACACAACATCTACATTGAACATGTTTTTCATTTCTACTTCTACGAGAAAGACCATATAACTTATCACTCCTGGTATATCAAACCCTGTTTTTAGCAAATAACATGAAACTTTCTAACATACTTTCGAATAAAAAAATTATTTGTTTCTAAGTCAAACCTCTTATACAATCATCTTCGGATAGGCCAAATATGTGAACCCCTAAAGAATATTATATACAAACGAATTAGAGAGTTTAGATGATTTTGTTTTTTTATTTATGAGTGAGTTGGTATGCGATATATATACCCATAATTTTCAACACAATTGAGTTTTCCTTATGTTAATATCATTTAAGTACCAACAAAATAGTGTTGATTATTATGGTACCTATGAACTACAGCACGTACGAACTTTCTATCGACTTTATAACGGTATTGTGTTACAAATCTATATGGGTTTACACTACAATTATTAATCCATTATTATGGTACCTATGAACTACAGCACGTACGAACTTTCTATCGACTTTATAACGGTATTGTGTTACAAATCTATATGGGTTTACACTACAATTATTAATCCAAATATGACACAAATTTCGTTAACGCAAATGCCTGCTATAGATTCATATTCTATCTGTTATTTTAGCATTATAGTTGTGTTAACTTTGTGTTAAAGTGGTTTTGTCATTTACAATGCTATTCTAACACATTTATTTATTTTTTCGGCCTTACGACTCGAACTCTGAAGTGCAACGACGCAAAGCAGGATCTACACGTAATTTCTTTCCATTTGCCTTTTCTTTATATGATGTTTCTTTTGTTTCGTTTTTTATTACATTTTGGTTAACTTTTTAAGGGATTCCTGATTCAACTAAACAACGATAGTTTCTAAATTACAAAAAAGTAAATAGTAGATAAACCAAAGACATGAACGAGGCTATAATACAGAATTATATGGTGGAGAACTTAAACCTTAAAATAACTTAAAAAAAAATCAAGAACTAGTTCATCGCTATTGAATACCACAAGTTTGCTTCAACTTGATTATACAACCCCAATTGATGTCTTGGTATTATGCATTGTTTAACACATTTTTAAGTTGGTTAGTATTTTATAAGGTCATTATTAAGACAAAAAATGGGTTGCCTAACTTTCGTTTAAGTTTTATCTAGTTAACGAAAATTTTAGAGTTTTTTTATTTGTTTTGTTTTAATTTTGTTTGGAAGACCTTTTTTTAGTAATTAGGGTTTTCTAAACTATGATTTCAGCTCCATTATAGCGCATTTATAAAATTAGATATTTTATGAAACAGAGGTTTTCCTTTATATTCCTTTGAGAATTGTTTCTGAACTCTTGAGATTTTGGTTCTTAAGTGTTCTCTTAAGTTTGCTTATAATTTGAAGAAGGTAGAAAAGGAAACAAGCGAGTTGAGAGATTAAAATAAATTCAGTGTAAACATTTACTTGAGAGATCGTGAGGTTTGTACACCTTCTTTTCATTTGAAATGTTTTATTTTCTCTAATGTATGTTCATGAACAGCTTAAAACTTTGGATGTTTAATGAAGAAGCAGTGCACAAGTACAAGGAGCAAATAATCTTTTAATCAAAGGTGTGCAACACAAGTGGAAAGAAACACTCATACAACAATTTGTTGAAACGTTGGCAAGCATAGAGGCTAGGTTGCAGGGTGGTTAGGTTGAGGGTGGAAGTAGAGTCCATAATCATCAAGTAGCAATAAGAGGGAGAGATACAACAGAATATGAGATTATTCAAGCACCAAAAGCTCAACCATAATGATATTGAGGTTGTGATCACGTCGAACATGATGTTAATGGCATAAAATTGAGATATGTCAATATTTATCATACCTATTGTCACCTCAGTCAACAGACCTTTGTCACCTCAGTCAACAGACCTTTGTAATATGTCAATAACATCTAATCTCTCCAATAGTACCTCGTCTCCTATGAACATCCATCGAACATGTTTATCCACCATCATATCTTTCTTAAAATTGTTTTATTTCAACTTAAAGGATGATACGAGAAAAGAAGGCAATGATGAGAACCAAAGCTACATGATTTTCTATCATGTTTTTAGTGTAAATGAATTTGTATCATTCATACAATATGGACACGAAATACGTTCGTGTGTGGGACAACCACAAAAATTTTTTGTAAGATGGAAAATTGCTTATTGTCCACATCAACATGGCTTTCATGGTGAAAGTTTGTTTACTTGGAACTACATACGCTTTAACACCGTATTTTTAAATATAATTAATCTAATCAATTAGTTGTTGTAAACATATATCAAAACTATTTTTGAATGATCCAAATCAGGTATTAGAATACTCAAAAATAAGGATTTTTTTTAACTCATCGTTGGTGTCAAATTATATGACGACGCAATTATGAGCCACATCGATTATTGTTTACCACATGAATCATATAAAGCTAAATGATATGTCCATAACATTAGTCAAAATTTTATTTTTGGAAAGAAAATTTAGTATTTACTTTAAGAACAGGGTTCCATGCTTTCCCATAAGAGGGATGTTGATTTTCTTAGCCTATGAATATTGTTCTACATTTCATGTCATGTGTGGTGTTGTATATTTTGATACGTATGATCCATCTAATCTATCAGCAATTAGCATGTAGAACATTCTTTTGTTCAGAAATTTTTTCCTTTGATTTTTTTAGGTTAAAGTTGATAACACTGAAAGTGTATCAATTTTAGGTTAGGTTTTAATGTCATTTTTCGCATATATTTCATAGATAGATTTACATATCCGATACGATTATGAGTTACATACACCCGTTTTGTTGGTTTACGGGTTTTAAGGCGACAAGGCCTAAATGAGCTAAAAAAGACGGATTCCTGAACAAAACCACGTATTTTGAAGATAAATCCACTTAGAGCCAAGATCAAGCCTTAGAATCCAAAGGAACACCCGAGCAACGAGCGAAAAAAAGGAAATTCAAGACTTCAAGGGTGCCCGGTCGGGCACCATAGTCCACCCGCTCGGGTAAAACCTACGGGGTTTTATCCGCACACCTTGCACGACCCGGGCACGAAGGCAACGAGATCGGGTAGTATTACCCGATCGGGCGTAAGACGTATACCCACTCGGGCGTTAATTCATCCCAAATTCCCCGAGAGTTTACATGACTCGGGCCGCTCAACCACGCGATCGGGTGCTAATGCCCGATCGGGCTCTTTGAAGGAACACGACCGGGCGCGCCTCTGCACGACCGAGCAACAGTGGTACCCGAACGGGCCGTGTATTTCGCAACAACCTAGATCTTGCATTCAAACGACCTAATTTATAGACCAGAAGAGATCTAGAGCAAGGGGGCGACGGGTTAATCACTGCTGGAAGGTAGGGTTACACGTACTCATGGTTAGGAGGTTTAGGCTCGGAAGAATCACTCCTCACCTTAGGGCATGAATTTCCCGTTGTCAAGATAAGTCGATAGGTTTATGATCCTTAGTTGTTTCATCGATACGATTCCCGGTATCCCGACACCCGTAGTGTTCGTCATATCCGAGTTTACCCCAACCTAGTATCGTTGTCATCTATCTTCAAGATTATATAGTTTTTTGTACACACATTAATCTCTTATGTTACCTTTGATGAGGTCAACATTCTTACATGTTTAGATTGATAAAAAGATAGAAAAGGATTAGGTTTAAGAGATTGAAAGGGTTGAAGCTGTTAAAAACCTACCCCACCTAGAGTGTTTAAATAATTTTCTATGTGGTAAACACTCTACTCCACTTAGAATATTTCTTCTCCTGTTGTGTTTAGCCAACCAAGAAAAGGAGACAATGAAGAATTCTTTTTTCTATTCCTCATGTCTTCCAGTCCTTGTGGTTACAAGACAGTTTTCTTTTTTCATTTTGGAATTATGTATATTTAGTATTTCCTTCTTGTAATCAGTTTGTTTTACTAGTAGTTCCATTTATCATTTGTACAATATTTTAACATAAAAATATCCTATGTATATATACATGTAATGAACGAAAATAATATTCAATACTAAGCTCATAATTGAGTTAACTCTTCTAATCTCTCTTTAGTTTTAAGTTTCTTTATTATATCAGAGCCTAGTTGTGAATCAACTAGGTTATTGATTCACTTCCGCTCAATTCTTTTTTCCTTTTTAAGTTATGAGTATTCCTTAGATTTAGAATCTCGAAACTTGTTCATGGAAACATCACAATGGTGATCAATGTTAATAACTACATTCTATGGTCACAACTCTCCAAATCTTACTTCGGGAGTAGAGGTTTGTGGACGTATGTGGTCATTCCGTAGTAATCTTCACTAAAGCCAAATGGGAAGGATGTAGAAGGTGACGACACCACAGATCATGAAACCTGGGAACTCTTGTGCTACTGAAAAATTTTTCAGCTCCTTCTATTTTGAGATCCTATGGGACTAAAAGCATTGCACATCTTTTTATGGATAAAACTAAAGGAAATGTTTGGCAACACCTCCAACCTAGTCCTCATTTTTTAGATCCAGTAGGGATTGAGAAATTTCTTGCAAGATAATAAGCCTTGCAACCATCGTCTCAAGAGCTTCAAAGATCTCAACTTAGGACTCATTGAGCCTTGCCCTTTCTCCATTGTTATTATTCTTGATAAAGACAATCAAGACCTAGTGTTTGAGCTACTTCAAACTCTGGATAAATCCAACCATAAGTCATCAATCATATCCTTCCTCAAAACCCTATTTTTCATTTAACATAGTTTGCATGCAGATTTAAAAGGAGAAAGGATGATTACTTTTGTTCCATAGAGGTCCACTATAATTGGTTCAATATAATAAATCCAATCCATGGCTATGGCCCTGACTGGTGGAGTCGCAGTCACCCATAAATGCGGCGACTGCGGACAACATTAAAACCGATTGGTGGAGTCGCAGTCACCCGCACACACGGTGAAAGGGAAAAATTAAAAATCCTAAATTATATTGAGCTACGTTTGTATTTCGGCCCATTTTGAATAAAATTATGAAAATACTCTTCTCTTTTTTAGATATTATGTTTTATACTTTATATGTATTTCAAATTTTGTTTCAATGATTTATATAGTTTATATTTATCGTAAATATATATAAATATGTGTATATATATATATATGGTGTATGAAAATATTTGATTTAATTTTGATAAAATTATTTTAAGTTTCTATTGTAATTGATATTAATCGTTAATATATATATATGCATATATATGTGTATATATAGATATTGTATATTTAAATATTTTAATAATTTTTAAATTTTTAAATTTATTTCAAATATTTGAAAAATATAATTAAAAAATATACACTAAACAACAAAATTAAAATAAACTTTTTATTAATAATTTTCTATTTTGGTAACTTTGCTCAAATGCAATCACAACAGCTTTCTATCATTCGCTTCTAGTCGCAGTCACCCTCAAACACAGAGTTTCCACCATTCGGACAAATGAAACAAAATGCCATCAATCGTTGATAGAAGGTCGCCAAAAGCAAACGCAAACGCAGTGTTTTCACCTGTTAAGCCCTAAGTGCAAAGTTGTCTGGTATGACCACTACAAGAAGAAGGGTCACGTTAAGGAGAAGTGCGAGTTGATCCATCTCCATCTCATGCAAACAAAAACTTTTGAGATAGCTCACTACATTAAAGAATCCACCTATGTAATCAATGTTGAGATAAAAGAAATTAAACTTTTCCAGAATCATGGCATGGTTAAACAAATTAATCCAGTTAACATTGTTGTACTTTCTAATTATAATAATTCATTATAATCAATTATGCATCCACAAGTAACATGATAAATAAATTCAACTTAATTCAAAACTTACAAACTTTTTCAACGAACATAAAAATTGCAAACATAAGTAATATACCAATTCAAGTAATAGGAGACCATAGGATTTATAATAAAGATATTTTGGCTCTATATGTAACATACTTCTAAAATAAATTGTCATCTGTTAGAAAACTAGTTCAAGATTTATATTAGGTTGTTTGTTTCAAATCTATCAAGTTTTCATTTAAGATATTTAGATGAAGAAGGTTATTGGAGAAGAATCGTTTTAGAATGATATTTATGTTTTCGAACGTTTTGATAATATCTTTAAGTGATATGTTTATTCTGAAATTACTAGTCATACGAATTCTCAACTTTGGCATCCTATCGAGCATCCACATTATAAACAACATTCCAAATTTTGTTAACTAATTTTAATGATAATCATGAAACATTCAAAGCCTGCATACTAGGAAAGCACTATAGGACCATTTTTCACAAATCTAATACAAATATGACAAGTATTTTTATTTTATTCACTTAGACATTGGGAAATCACCGAGATAACTAGAGAATAGGGAATATTTTGTGTCCATTATAGATGAAAAACCATATGGGATTACTTGTTAAAGCACTTGAGGAAACATAAAGCACTGAGCATTGTGATCCACCCATAAATTAACTCACAGGTAGAGATCGCTTAGCATCTCTTCCTCGTATTCATTACTCTACTTCTATCGTTGCTTATCCTATTCAATCTTTTTTGCAATTTCACTCACATACTTTTTT
>CM071861.1:3989644-4010406 GCA_036759665.1 Gynandropsis gynandra | reverse complement strand
GAGAACATGATATGAAGGAGGAAGTCAAAGCTTACGAAAAGAATAAAATATGGTCTAAAAGAAAGAACAACTTTAGCTCCAAATGGATCTATAATGTTAAATTTCATAGCAATGGCGAGGTTGAGTACTACAAAGCCAGATTGACTTTTACAAATACTACACACAATACATATTCTAGTATTAGTGGCTATGAACCTCCAAGTCATCCATTGATGAAAGTTCAAAGATTCTAGATAAGGGGAACCTTTGAAGGATGTGGAACGATATCGATAAACCATAAATAAGTTAATATATCTTATGTTTACACAACTTCATATTTGCTTTGACATGGACCAGGTTAACAGATACGTGCATGTATTAAGTAAACGTTAATGGAACATGGTGGAGCGGATTCTCAAATATCAAAATATCACAGTGCAAAGGAATGCAGATTGGAATGGAGATAGGTCTTATTAAAAGTTCACCACAAGCTTTTGCACTTTTCTAGGAGGTAATACATCAAAAACTTGTGAACTAGTCTCGATAAAAATAATTCTTAAAGGATTGGGGATCAAGACCACTCGTCCCATAGTTCTTCAGTGTGACAATCAATCAACCCTTCATATTGTAACTGAGTCTATATTTCATTAATAGACCAAACACATAGAGTTCGATAACTACTTCATCTGAGACCAATCTCCAAATTTGAGAACTGTTCCTAGCCCCTTGGATAATTTAGACTAACAATAAATGGATGCTAAATGTTCCCCACAAAATATCATGCAAATCGATACTTGATAAGCCTGAAATAAACTTTAGAATCATTCACAAAGCGCTAAACTTGTTCTAAGAATAAATAGAAGAGTAAACGTCCCAAATTAAAAATATAAAGTTGTTATTACAATATGACAAGTGATGAATTCAAATAAAAAAATGAAATTCATAACTAAGCAAAAATGTTTAATTTAAATTACAAATTTTGATAGCATAATATAGATACATATAAACTAGACTGATTTGTTTTAAATATAGGCATCAACGTGATTAAACCCATGAGCTCACGAGTTTAAGGTCTTCAAATACCACGTATAGAAAATTCAAGATTTTATGTCCTAACACTTCCTTCAATCCAGATTTGATCTTGAATCATGAACAATGCACTCGGAGATTGATATACCCAACACTACAAAAAATACAATGTTTTCAACGGACGGATCAACGGATCCGTCTCTTGATGGCAATTTCTAACAGACACAAATAGATACATTAAAACGATCAACAGGCTAATATCCGTTAGAATTCGTTACGATTACCAACAGACGTCCAACGTGTTAAGAAAAAAGGTCGTGTCCCGCTCTTCATGACTCGCGTCTCATTCACTTCTCCACATCCCGAGGCACGTCCCGTATCCCGCGTCTTGCGTCCTACGACTGCGACTTGGTCAAGCCTATTTATGACCTCCATGGTCTCCAATGCCTTATTGACGGCTCCAGCTCATGCAAGTTACATCTAAACTTGTGCCTTGCATTTGTACTTTTATTTTCCTTGTTTTTCACCCTTTCTACTTGTATAAATATGTACCTTTAGTTCTAATGATATACATAAGAGAACAATTATTCTTATTCTCTCTAATTCTCTCGATCTTTCACTCGCTCTTAATCTTTCTATCTTGCTCATGTTGCGAAACTTCATTCTGTTCACATTATCTTTTCCATTGCTATTAACCTTAATTGGAGTTTCTAGCAGATGGATGTTAAAAAGGCTTTCCTTCAAGAGGAATAAAGGAAGAGATCTATATGAAACCTCCCTCGGGCCTCCAAATCGAAAAAGGAATAGTATGCAAACTAAAGGAAGCTTTCTATGGACTTAAATAGTCCCCATGAGCTTGGTACACTAGACTCTATGATGCTGTTCAAAAGTATGGTTTTAAACGGAGTGAGGCTGATTATTCCATGTTCATCATTCAAACTATTCCGGTGTCATCATTCTCTTAGTTTATATTGATGATATCATCATAAAGGTAATGATAATAAAGGAATAGAAAGTGTTAAAACGTTTTCTAAAGACACATTTGATATAAAGGATCTAGGTGAACTTAAGTACTTTCTTGGAATTGAAATAACTAGATCTAGTAATACTTTCTTTCTTGAAAATATTCTTAAGACCTTTTGAATGAAATAGGTAAACTCGGATCTAAGCCAGCCAAGACCCCCATCGAAGAAAAATACAGAGACTTGCGTGAGGGGAACCATTTCATTATATAGAACAATACAGGCGCCTTGTCGGTAAGCTAATATACCTCACAATAACAAGACTTGAATTGTGTTATGCTGTGAATAAGGTCAGCCATCATATGCATGCTCCAAAGTAACAACATAGGAAAATGGTGGACCGAATCCTCCGATCAAGAACGCTCTAGGAAAGGGTATCTTAATGAGTAAAAACAATGACACTAGTCCAATTGGGTATGATCATGCAGATTGGGCCGCTGACCGCAAAGACCGGAAATCAACAACGAGGTTTTGTAGCTTTTTCGGGGGGAACCTTGTCACTTGGAGAAGCAAAAAATAATCGGTGGTCACTCGTTCCATCGCTGAGATCGAGTACCGAGCTATGGCAAATGAAACATGTGAGCTCATTTGGATCCGGACTCTCCTTAAATATCTTGACCTTGGACCTTTGCAAGACACGGTGCTTCATTGCGATAATTAGGCTGCAAATCACATTACATCCAACTTGGTGTTCCACGAACGAACAAAACATATTGAAGTTGACTATCATTTTGTTCGAGAGAAGCTTGAAGATGGCGTCATTGAATTCATATATACAAGAAGCAGAGATTAGTTGGCCAATGTCTTCACCAAAGCCACAAGTGAAAAAGTTTGCAAAGATCTCCATTATCGGATAAGCATGTTTGATATCTTCAGCCCCAAAGCATCGCATTCAAGCTGAGTTGATCGTCCCTCGAGCTTATAAGTTGTTGTACTCTTTTCCCTTTGTCGGGTTTTTTGTTCCAATTGGGTTTTCCCCCAAAAAAGTTTTCATGAGGTTTCACTTAATGTTGTTTTTGATCGCCTAAGCTTGAAGGGGAATGTTAAGAAGAAAGGTCGTGTCCCGCTCTTCATGACCCGTGTTCCGCTCTGTTCTCTGCGTCCCGAGCTGCGTCCCGTATCCTGCGTCCCGTATCCCGCGGCTCATATTTGCTTTGACATAGACCAAGTTAGCAGATACATGCATGCATAAAGAAAACGTTAATGCAACATGGTGGAGCGGTGATCGTTTCATTTTCATACGTATTTCTTGCACGATTTTAGAGATGTTTACGATATAGATGCGATTTTTACGTATGATTTTGTATATGTTTCACTCGTTTTCGTGTTTTCGTGTTCTTACATGTTTTAATGCGTATTTGGTTCATTTTGGAGCTAAGTGCTATTCTACGTCCTAAGGGTTAGAGTTGTGGCGTAATCTCGAAAAAGAAAAAGAGAAAAATGTTCTTCAATGACGCACCTCTTCACTCTGCTAAGGTTACAAGACGTTATGAGTGTGCCATAGACAACTTGGGTCTAAGTAGAAAGCCATCCCTCTTCGACTTCGACGTCCTAGAAACCAAGCGTTGATCTATAAAAAAAATGTGTTTTGCATAATGACTAATCCTTCGAATTTTTTGTGCTAGTATCCATTGTTGTTGGACTCTTCTTATGCTTGGCTCTAGTGGTGTTTCAGGACAAACAAAGGTTCAGGTCTGGGGGAGTTTGATAACACGTAGTGTGTATCAGTTTTAGGCTAGACATTTGCATCATTTTTTCATAGATTATATAGCATGAGTTACAAATCCGACACGAATGTTCTATATATACGCCTTTTTTGTTAATTTTCAGGTTTTAAGGTGACAAGGCCTAACCGCGCTTTAGAATGCAAATTCTTGGATTCAACCGCACATATTGGGAGCTACAAATCACTCGGAGCAAAATTCAGGCCACAGAACCAAATGGAACACCCAAGCATCGAGCGAAAGGAGCGGAAACAACAACTGAACAAAGCCCGCTCGGGCTTGAAAAGGAGCCCGCTCAGGCTGCACATTGGAATGCAAGGACCCGAAGATGAAACAAGACTCGGGCATGGAGAGCACACGTTCGGATAACCTTACCCGCTCAGGCTAGAGTCTCTACACGGTCGGGCTAAAGGATACACGACCGGGTGAAACATGTGCCCACGCGGACCGCCTTTCTCGTAACAACCTGTTTTAAGTGTTTGAACAAGCAAAAGAGAGAGGAGAATCGGTTCAAGCAACCGGAAGGCGACGGCTAGGGCAAGGATGCATCAAATTCTGCATGTACGTACGAATATTCTGCATGTAAAATAATGGATAAAGACATGCAAATTTGTAAATAACTAAGGTAGTATATGTATCTATACATTTTTTGATATCAGTATGAAGGAGCCGTGAACGAAGGTTCTCGTGGAGAAAGCATTTGGGATTACTTTGTTCGCAAGTTTCCAGGTTTCTATCTTCACCACAATTCTTGATAGTCTTTTGATTTGCTTCAATCATATTATGGACCTTAAACAATTGTTCTGTTAATTGAAATTCGCAGAAAGAAATTGTTACAGCAATGCAGACGAGACGGTTGATTTCTACCATCGTTATAAGGTATATATACAGACTATACACAATTTCTTCTATTTCATTTCTCCTGGTGTTTTGATATTTTATTTATTTAAATGTGCCAAAATTTTTACAGGAAGATATTCAGCGCATGAAGGACATAAACATGAATGCTTTCAGATTCTCAATTTCATGGGTTAGGATATTGCCCGGTAAGTTCGAAATGTTATTCTCATTTTTGTTATTGTGTGTTGTCTTATATCAATTAATACATGAATCACATATTTATATATAGAAAAATCATATTTATGGTTTGATTTGTCTCAATCTCATTTTTTATATGTTATTACATTATATTTTGTCAAGATTGGAATATTGTGATGTTGGGTCACCATTTGAAATATATTGTTAACAAATCAAACCAAAATCATAAAAATAGTGTCATGTTGTGTTGCCCTATATCGATTAGGGTATAAAATATTTGACATCTTTGTAGTTTAATTTCTAAAGAATACCTTAAAATAATACATAAAACATGATATGTTTGTGGGGTAATGGGCAGGAATTACTCCTCTGGCCACTTTGTTCCACTGGGATATTCCGCAAGCACTAGGAGAAGAATATGGCGGCTTCTTGAGTGAAAAAATTCTGTAAGTACCACAGTTTGCCAATCGGTCGAATAGATCCAACAATGTTAACATTATATTTAGATTATGAATTTCGTACTTGTGATGTAGGGATGATTTTCGCGATTTCGCAAGCATATGCTTCGAGGAGTTCGGTGATCGAGTTAAGTTGTGGGTCACAATCAACGAGCCATGGGTTTATAGTAACGGTGGTTATGACATGGGCCGAAAAGCTCCCGGACGTGCCTCGAAGTACATTAACAGTGCATGTGAGGTAGGAAATTCGGGACGAGAAGTTTATATTGTTAGTCACAACCTACTTCTAGCATGCTGAAGCCGTTGAAGCATTCAGGAATTTCCAAAATGTAAGATGCCATTAAATTCTACATTCTTTTCTATTAAAACATAATGAACGATGAGAAGTATATGCGAACTATTCCACTGGCTAACAATATTGCACTTAAACAAATAAAATATTATATTATGAAAAAGACGGCCAAAACCCTACTACAATGAAATGATTCTAAGATACTTTGCTGTTGAGTTAACTTTTCATACCTTTCTTTGAAATATTTAAAATGGATGTTGGTGATTTTTTTTATTTGATGCAGTCCAAAGATGGTACGATCGGAATTGCTCACTACCCCTTGTGGTATGAACCATACGACTCCAATTGCCTTAAAGATATCGAAGCAGCAGAACGAGCCATGGAGTTCATGCTCGGATGGTGAATCATTTTATTTTTACTTAAAATCATTAATGAAATATACAACAATGTTCTTTGAAATGTACCTAATGTTTTTGTTCCTTTTGAGTAGGCATATGGATCCAACGGTTCATGGAGATTATCCCGAATGCATGAAGAGAATAGCAGGAGAAAGATTACCGTCATTCACACCAACTCAATCTCAGAAGCTACGAGGATCTTTTGATTTTATCGGAATAAATTATTATAGTAGTGTCTACGCGAAAAACCTTGACGAATTTGACCATGAGAAACCCTGTTATAGATCTGATCAACACGTTGAATGGAAAAGTAAGTCAAGTAAAAAAAATGATTAAAATTTTTTTCACTTATTTATTAATTCAAAAATATCGTCTACCATCTCTTCTTTCTGACCTTTCAAGCTTCCTTGTCTTCATGTTTTGTTTGTAGAACACAACGTCGATGGAAAGCCCATCAGCGCACAGGTAATGAATCATTTGTAATAGCTTCATTACTTATAATCAAACAACATATTGTAAACATATAATTTTATATATTTATATGTAAATTTAACATGCACTGACGAAATATTCTTTAATCTTCTATAGGGTGAAACAGAGTGGATGTTAAGCTATCCAGAGGGACTTCAAAAAGTTCTTAAATACACCAAGAATAAATATGGGAACTATAAATTTATTATCACCGAAAACGGTAATAAATCCATCATAGTCAACATGAAATATGAATTTTCGTATTTTTTTATTTTAAAAAATTATTTAAATTTATTCAGGATTTTGCGATTCATATTGCGAAGAAAAACAAAAAATGTTTGCGATGATAGACATCCAAAGGACAAAGTACCACAATAAGCATCTTTATTACCTTCAAAAAGCCATCAAGTAAGTATCAAAATACTAGTAAAATAAGATCAGTTTCTTGACAAACAAGAAATGCATAAGCTTGTTTGAGCTAACTATGAATTGTTTTGCAGCGAGGACGGGTGCCAAGTTGAGGGATATTTTGCATGGTCGTTGCTCGACAACTTCGAATGGAACAACGGATATGAAGTCCGTTATGGACTGTTTTACGTTGATTATAAGAATGGTCTTAAGCGATACCCGAAAATGTCGGCAATGTGGTTTAAAGAGTTTTTGAAGATGAACAAAGAGATTGAGGATTCGAATGATCATGAGGTGAAGAAAAGTAATTGTGTAGTAGAGGACAAGAGATTCTTATCCCCAACTTGTTCGAGTTTTTGTTTTAGAGGAAAGATGTCTGATCCTTCAAAAGTGTTTGAGTTGTTCTTTTAATCTACCTCTACTAAGTACTTAATAACAAATATTTTAAGAATTTAAGGTTTATCAAAATATATATTTCTACTCTGTAATGGGAAATCAAATCGAAAGATCGATAACAAACATGGATTCATTATTACAAGATGCAATATGATCTTTTAGTTTAATGTCTAAATCCAAACTTCAGAATCAGATGGGATGTCTGGATGGTTGGAAGACCTTTGGGACACGTCCTAAAGCCTCTTGGAGGGAGAGAGGCTTTGTTTTGAACCTTGGTTAAGAAAGAGATGTTTAAACATACTTGAGTTTTCAACATACATTTCGACTTTGGCTCCTCAAAATGTTTCATCCAACGTGTAATATTTTCTTTTATTTCAAGAGAGATTGTTGCGAAAATAGTTGTCCATTAGGGCTTCTTTTCATACAAAATGAAGTATATTTTAAATTGACAATTCCTCATTATCTAAAAACTCCTCATTGGTCGTAAGTCATACAAAATCTTCAAAGTATATCTTCAAACTCCATTACTTATCCGAAATGAAGACATTTTGCGTTTTCTCTCATCAAAATTATTTCCTCATATCTATTTACATATTGACTATAATTTATGATAATTCATTATTATACATATGGTGTACGTTGTAAATTGCAGTATGCACCCTTTGGAAAGGATTCTATTAACACTATCCATTTGAAATGAAATCGGTATTGGATATTTAAAGGAGTAAAATTTATTTTGCTATCCAAAATATAGAGGCGATATTCTAACTATTGTCCACTATCGTATACTCTAAATATAATTGAAACATAAGTGTAGAATTAACCATCGCCTCTTCTGGTATTTCAAACTTCAACTCTCATTACTCAAACTCGATTCTTCCCTAAAGGACACAAGAGTTCAGAGAAACCAACTAAAAGATACAATTACAAGACAGAAAGCATCTCAACATTTGCCTTCTTTCATGGGTTCTCTGTTTTCAAGTGCCTAACAAAAGTAGCCAAACAAAGCAACCACACTATGTTCTTGCTTACAGAAATATCCACGCCGCTGTTGAGCAAAGTTTTGAAGTAAGCAGTTTTCCCTATACGGTGTAGATCCTCAGCCTCCTGCTTCAGAACAAAAGGTGAGAATAAAAGATGTAATAGATGGGCAGAACACAGATTAGTGTTGTGATATGTAGTCAGAAAATAAGATGCCAACTTGCCTACTCACCTCACATGAGGTTCCCTTAAGAGTTTTAATAACTCCGATCTCTGTCACGGTCAATTCATTGTCTTCTTTCACCATCCTGGTTGTTGTTGTTGTTGGTGTTAACACTTGGTTCGTCAAACAAGCAGCTTCAATTTCCCATCGAGAATGTTATGAAGCTCTGTCGAGAACTGAGCCTGGAAAACGTCATGTCTCCATCCGCATGGATAGCAGCCATGTCCCTCCCGCTCGGTTCTTTGGTGCCTGCACTCTCCCACCAGCAGTGATAATGTCATCAACGTTGCGGGCCAAATACATCTCGAAATCGGTCTACCACTGGCAGGATGCAGGCATGACCCAAACCCCTTATCGGGGCCGGGCCAATCCATAACTACCATCAGTCTGTGGTTGGTGTGACTGCAAATTCAAAGTAGAGAGTCACTAAAAGGCAAAATGCTCAAATTACATGCACTTTAACTAAGATAGCAGTATAATTGCATGCAAATATCTGTAGAAATAAGCCAACCAATTTTAACTTTCATCCTGTACAACTCTTCATTAAGATTCAGTATTTTTTTTTCTTATTAAAAGACTAGGCAGTGTATACATGGGTTGACAAAGAAGGCAGATATATAAAGCAGGACCTCAAGCGTCAGTTAACTATTTTCTCAACACTTAACTGCCTGCAACACGAAGCTATCTATGTTTTTGGCATGTATACTAACTATAATCCGAACCTACGCAAACATCTGCCCACATTGTATGGAGTGCCCAAAAATATCCTACCATTAAGGAGCCAGATGCAAGGAAAGGGAACAGACGTAGAAAAATTTCGTATGAGCAACACATATTTTGCTTCTTAGTTCCAACTGCCAAGCAGTTGAAACACGCTAACCTACAACCTTTCATCCCCTTTCTACGTAACTTAAGTTTACTAATATCAAAACCGTATAAATTCTTGTCCGTTACCAAAAAAAAGGTTATTTATTGGGTTACCTCAAGAAAAGGTTGGTGAACCTGATCAGGAGGATGAATAAATGGTGTTACAGGATGCTGACAGGGGAATTGAGAAGAATGAAGATGTAGTGTAGATGTAGCACGCGCATCCATATGACCAGGACTAAAAGGAGTCACCATTGTTTCAGGATGACCATAAGAAATCCCATCAGGGTTCGATGGTCTAGTCCGCGGTGCAGGGAGATGCTGAGGTAATGGTCTACCTTGATGTTCTACAGATATCTGAGGTCTATGCAGAGACCCAAGCTGGGGAAATTCAGTGTTGTAATTTATAGCAGGCGTAAACATCGGTTGAACAGTGTATGGCCCATTGCTGAAGCCGAACCCAGGGTCAAACCTCTGCAAATACCTGGCAGAAACAGCTATCTATAATATACAGATTGTGACAAGGAAAACGAACACAAAAACTGTTTTTATCCCAAGCTCATCTAATCCTAAACTTGCAAGAAAAAGTTTCCAATCTTTCATCAAAGTGAGATTATTTCTGGTTAAAAAAATGTAATTCACCTGTCGAAGCTCCAAAAAACAATCAGAAATTGGTAAACTGAGGATAAATGGAATGTCTTAATGCAATGTACATTTCAAAAACATTAAATTTCTGATTGAAAACATAGAATGAAATTCACCTGTTGTAGCTCCTATCATAATCAGGATCTTTTAGCTCCATTTCCCTGTCACGAAAGATGGCCACCCTGTTATTAGGTTTAGATCTAACAATGGCTTCCTTCTCGACCCTACTTCTTGTGGCCTTGCTGCCACTTGCAGAAGAATCGATAGAACCCCTAGAAGATGTTTCATTGGATGGGCGTGCAGCAGCTTTATCTTCCACTCTTGATGGCTTGGATGAAATGACACGGACTCCATTGTACAGCTGATGCTCATTTGCAGGGCCTCCACTACGGCTAATACTTGAATTAGAAGAATTAAAAATTCTTGCCCGGGCCCGGTTATATTCCTCTTTTCTTTCCTCAACGCTTTTGGATTTATTTCCCTTGACCGTATCTGAATCTGAGCTACCGACAACGGAATACCGTTTTTGAGGCCTTTGTTTAATTGCAACCTTGATTACACTGCTGTCGTCCGATTGTAAATTCACAGGAATATCTGCGAGGCGAATTGCAGGACGCCTAAATTCCGATGTTTTGCGCAAAATAATTCTAGAGCCTAAACCATCCGGTAAGCTATTATCCATCAAAACCATCGACTGCAGATTGTAATGTTGTGCAACACGATGTGCTGCCAATCGTAAGTATGATGTGGGTAGGTGCTGAAATTCCATTTGCGATTTAGATGGATCAAGCATGAACTTCTCAACCTCCTGCTCCATACGCAGAACTGAGAAAACGCACAATCTATTAGCATCAGAGGCAGACACAGAGAGGTAAAGGAACCATGGCTAAAGTTCTATACTAAAAGCAACTCTTTTCAACACAAGATAGTTGCAAATCTGATGCCAACCCTATTGTTAGAAACTTTCAAATATCCAAGACACTAGAATGTCATCTAACAGGAAGCTCCAATCATGGATCTGATACGGTGCCCAAAGCACAGCCGATTATTATTATGAAATAATTTACATGATAAGTTTTTAGATTAAAACATCTTCCAGGCCCTTCTGGCAGTCCCCAAATCCCAAAACTAGCCCCTGGGAAGACTAAGAGCTTCAATCTTATAGCTAAAAGCATTAACCATACACTTGTACAGACAACACGGGAAATAAGATCCCGAAATTATTTGCAAGAGCATAGAGAGACAACTAGATATATGCACAATCGCTTAGAACTGTAGTATATCAATCAGATTACAAACTAAGTAAGCGTGGACGTTATGGTTACCAGAGAGACGTTCGCGAGGATTCTGAAGAGCCTCGCGAAGAAACTGGTCGACCTGATTGATGGCATTATCTAAAACTTTGTCCCCACAAGACGAAGAAGATGAAGAAACAGAAATCTGAATCTGCGAAGGAGGACGTTGAATTACAGGTTGCTCCTCCAGCTGAGCGGCATAATTCAAGGGCGTCGAAGCGAGCATCAATCGGCTCAAGGCGGCATCCAAATCAGCAGCTTCCCATGACTCCGGCAGCCCGAGATCCTCCGAAGTAGACCCCGCCATGGGATTGGACAAGGAGAGAAGAGAAGAAGATGATGAAAGATGGATATGAAAGAGGCCAACCAAGCGTCAGAAGAGATCAAGTGTGTAAGGCCCGATGACTCGAGGTCGAATTGCCATTTTCATAAGGATATTTGGGGGTTAGGGCTTGGGATCTGAAGGTGGGAAACAAAAAGGAAAACAAATCGTGAAACCAGATTCCGAGGAGAGAGAATGCAGAAGGTGTGGTGTGCGCTTCACAGATACCGAGTCATTTTTCTTCAAAAAATCTAACTAATAAAAATGGGGACAAAAGTAAAAGTCCTTGATAAAGTATTTGTATCTTATCGATAAATATAAATATAAATAGTATATTCAATTATTTATAATTATTTATATTCGTAAATATTAAATAGATAATTTATTTAATATATAGATAAATATAATAAAATTAATTTTAAGTATCAAATTATAAATTAAAAATATTATTAATTTTATTTTAAAATTAAATATAAAATATATAAACAAATAATTACTATATTTAAAATTTGGAGGATTATAAATGTAATTTAAAAACTGTTTATTGGTTGATTCAACATTATTTGAAACGCAAAAATCAAGAAGTAGAGGTTGTGAAATCAGAATTGGAAAATTATTTCTTAGAAGAATGTGAAGAAGATATTGGTAATTTAAATATTTTTATTGGCAGAAGAGTACGGGTTCTAAGTATAAAATTCATTCTTTGATGACAAGAGATCTTTTGGTTATTCCGACATCTACAATTGCTTCAGAGTTGGCTTTTAGTACAGGAGGTCATGTGAGTAGTCCGTATCGTAGTTGTATGACTGCTAATATGGTTTGAAGCTTTAATTTGTACTTAAGATTAAATTCGTGATCCAGGTGGAATGGAAAATGTTATGGACATATTACAAGATATATAAAAAACAAAACTTCGTAAGTATATATCTTTTATTCTAGTTTTATTTTACTATATTTGATATTTACTATGATAATCTAATAATTTGTTATGTTGTTTTAGATGAATTGGCGACGCTAATGGAGTCATCCACGAAGTTAAATTTAGAAGAGATTGATGTGATTAGTGTTTCGTTTATTTATATTATGTTTTTTTGTGTATTTGTGCAATTTGAAGACTATTTATAGGTTATATTTCAAAAATTATCAATTTTTTTTATAAGAAATTTTTTATTAATTATTTAAAAATGATTTGGATACAGATATGAATATCCGACGAATATCCGAATATTTGCAGATATTCGCATTTACAAATATCCTGATTTACGAATACGAATAGTAAAATCGAATATTCGACGAATAGGAATAATCGGATATTTACGGATATTCGCTATTTGTCCACCCCTACCTCTGAACTATTCTGCTATTTAAGCCGCTTTCATCTCATTTTACAATTTTCATATGTTTTCCTTATATTTTTTTCGCAACCCGATTTTCTTACCCGATTATTAACCCAATTTAATCTTGATCTAATTAATTCTATTTTCAACCCCATTTTCAAATTAAACATATATTCAACCTAATTTCAAGTCGATTTCACATAATTTTAACAATGATTTTGACCTAAATTCAATCGAAAATCCGAATTTCATCCAATATTAATGAAAATTTCAACCCAAAATCAAAATTCGAACAAATTTCAACGCGAAATCAAAATTCAACCCGATTTTAAGCCGATTTCCCTCAATTTCAACAACAATTTCAATCCAATTTCAACCTGAAATCCAATTTCAATCCAATTTCAACCGAAAATTCGAATTTCATCCAATATTAGTAAGAACTTCAATCCAAAAACCCAAATTTGAACCAATTTCAACCCAAAATCTGAACTCATACCAATTTCAACACGAAATACAATTTCAAACGAAAATCCAAATTTCATTCAATTTTAATAAGGATTTCAACCAATTTTAACCCAAATTCCAAATTCGAACAAATTTCAACCGAAAATCCTATTGAATTTAGATTTTATGTTGAATTTGGATTGAAAATTTTACTAAATCTGGGTGGAAGTCGATGTTTTTATTGAAATTGGGTTGAATTTGGATTCCAGATTGAAATTTGTGTTGAAATTCGGTGAAATTCAGATTTTCGGTTGAAATTGGGTTTAACATAAACAACTTCTTTGTCCTTGGAATACAAAAACATTTTGTGGCATATACTTTGTTCTATCACTTTCGATGTTTAATTCATCTGTATGAGCAATACATGCAACATTATTTTCAAATAATACCATTGGATCAATATGTTGTAACTCCCCCAATTCGGAATTCTCTATCGAAATTGAGAACTTCCACCATCACCCCCAAGGGTAGCCACATATCTATTAACATCATAATTGAAAAATAATACATTTTCATTAATATAAATTCAAAACCCTGAAATTTTGAATACGAGTTTCAAAGTATCATTTCAACATTAATTAAAAATGAAAAACAACGAAATATAAGGATAGGTAGATAATCCTCAAAAAGTATCCGACGCGACTATCAACGCTTGCTTTCTAGTTATCACATGTGTCCTCGTTCCATGTTCATCCATGACTACCTATGTGTGTGCGCTCTCTATGTCATACACTTACTCACTCGCAACACCAAAATAAATATAAGCATTAAAAATAAATTACATAACAACCTCAATATATTGATTGTTACTCTAAGTTAGCAACCTTAATATATGTCATAAATATTCGCAATCATCTATTAGTACCGCATCATGATTGTTACTTTCCCACTAAACCCGAGTCATCATAGCTCACAAGTTCCACTCAACCATGGCCCATAAGCAAAATTTTCGTAAGATCTCAAAAAACTCCAACCGACATAACAAGGTGTTTATACAATCACATTGGACTCTTTCACAATCGTACCAACCGCAAGGTCAACTAACACAACATTTTGACTTTATAGTTAGCATGATCTCACCGAATCCCAGCACGATTTACCCCTTTAGTCATGATCCCCAAGTTGTCATAATATTGTCATCTTTGACCTGATATTCCTCTTGGCATTGCAGTCATTCATGTCTTTTTCTGAGTTCACATCCCCACACAAGCACCACAACCAGAACCTTGACTCTCACTAGTCCACATCAAATCTCGAAGTCCATCTAATTTGAGATGTCCTTGTTGTGGTCTTTGAATCCCTCGAAATACAGTAGATGCAATTCACACATCATCCCTCGAACGAGTGACATAAAACCATTCAACTGTGACACTATAACTTTTTTTCGTGAGAACACTCAGCCTAATCAACCTTCTACTCTCTCAAACATTTACCAACCAAACAAATTTTAAATCAAGAAAAAACGCCCGGGTCGAGCAAACCTATGTTTGACTAAACACTTGGCTCAATCAAAATATCCATGGTAAAAAAAATTTCCAAAACACACTTCACTCACCCAAGATTCTGATATTTTCATCGTCTTTTTCGCTGTGTACTCGACCGAGTAGTCAAAGTGCTCAATCGAGCACTATAACCATAAATGGGTAAATTGATCGAAAGAATTAAATTCATTAATGTTTTATAACCCTAAATAAAACTCTAGTAGAGTTTGAAAATATCTTCATACAAACTCTAACACAAATCACGTGAATTTTTCCATCTTTCACTGAACCTATATTTTTAACGTTCCATTTTTGAACATACAACGTTTTATAAGTAACTTATGTATTGAAGATTCATTAATGAAACAACACGATGAATTAAAAGTTACCGGCGAAAGTTCTCACCTTTGGTTTATGATGAACTTGACGACATGACAATTCTAATGACAAATTTGTCCTCACATATGACGTCATAACAATTGCTTGGACAACAATGATATGATTATAAAACTCTCTATTACCCTCTTACATTTTCTCTTTCTCCATTTATTGTTTTATCCTCTCACTGTTGGGTTGCTAACTCGGATGCGGAAGCGTGTTTTACAACCCAGTTTGAAGATCTAGTCATGTTCGAGAGTAGTTTTAAGGGTTTCAACGAAGAACAAAATTAGAAACAATTTCGATGATACCTGTTTCATTGAATATGATGATAATCTGGCGTGAGACTTGATTGTGCAAGTCCTCTACCAGTATCTACGCCGAGATCGGATTCTGCAATCAACAATTGGTGCGGATTTTATGATGAACGAAACTGTTTTTGTTCTTTATGTTCTCTGATAGGTTTAGGGTTTCGATTCGCGAAAAATGAATTTTGTACTGAAAACTTTTTTTTTTCGTCATTTATATATTATTGAACTTTTCAATAATTACACTTTGGCCATCTTTATGCAACCTGTTAATCCTCTTCTCACCGATGTGACCAAGTCTACAATACCAAAGACACGTCTGTCTTTGACGATTATCTACCTTTCTCTTTTGGCCCGAAACATGCATGTTAATTGGTTCAACATTAACATCAGGTAAGATATAAATTCCTTGTTGCAAATAACCATTCACACATAAATCATCACCATGATAAATAGAGCAAATGTTATTACTAAAAATTGTTCGAAATCTACGTCTATCAAACATAGAAATAGAAATTATGTTCGGAACAAACTTCGGAACATAGTAACAGTTGTCTAACAACAAATCTTGCCCGTAAGCATTACAAGAAAAATCGATCCTACAGCTAGAGCAACAACACTTGCGTCATTTCCAACCATCAGACTGAATTCTCCCTTCTTGAACCTCCTACTGATCTTCAGCCCCTGCAACATATTACAGATGTTAAAACTGCTACCGGTATCCAATACCCATCTAGATGAATAAATAGTAGTTAAGGAAATCACGAAAACATTTGCTATGAAAGGCTTACCTTGTTTCTTGCCCTTGAGAGGCTGCAGGTATTCCTTGCAGTTCCTCTTCCAATGTCCTTTCTTCTTGCAAAAGAAGCACTCAACATATGATTGGTTGGCCTTGCCAGCACCGCCCTTTGCCCTGGTCACACCAGTCTTAGGCACGCTCTGCCTAGTCCTGGGCCTCTTCTTGCCCTTCCTCTTTTGCTGAGAGGACTGCCCAACCATCAAAACAGTACCTGGTCCCCTCTTCCCTATGGACATATGCTTTTCATACTCAATGAGCATGTTGTGCATCTCATGCAACTCGATATCTAGCTTGTTCATGTTGTAGTTGACCACGAATGGGGAAAAGGAGTCCGGAAGTGAATGCATGATCATCTTCTGCTGCATCTCCTTGTAGAACGTGCACTCCAGCTTCTCAAGTTGTTCTATCTGACTAATCATCCGTAGAACATGGGGTCCCACAGGAGAGCCCTCACTCAGAGCGAACTTAAACAAAGTCCCTGACAACTTGGATCTTGCCGTGCGACTCTGCTCATCGAACATCTTCTTAAGATGCTCCATGATCTGCTTGGCATCCATATGCTCATGATGTTTGTGGAGTTCGCCACTCATTGACGCCCAGATGAGACACTTCACAGTGATGCACTTCTCGTTGTACTTGGTGAAGTCACTGAAAGCCTCATCATTTGCTGGATTTTGCATTGGAGGAGATGGTTTGTCGATCACATCGATCAACTTCTCATGGGTCAGCACCAGACGCAAATTGTGTTGCTATTCGTCGAAGTTTTCACCAACCAGCTTGTTGATCTCGAGAATTGGACGTAAGTTGAATTGAGACATTCTCAAGAGATCTGAAAAAAAAAGAAAAAAATGAACAACAGAGAGGTAGACATCGTAAATACCATAAAGACCTAGACTTCATCTAAATGATATGTTTGCTAATCAATGCTACAATAACATCAGAAATCTTATTTCTCATTAGCATTAATCTATAACTATATGTCAGAGCCCCTTGGTAGTCAAGACGTTTTCCAGTCATATAAAATAGATTATTTACAAATTTTTATCCCTATAAAATTCGTAGTGAATTAAAAATGCGGTTCTATATCACATAGTCACCTGGTACTCATGTTGCTTCTATTGATACAGTTGAGTTCATCATTCAACTCATGGTCGGATAACAATTAAATTCATGTCCCCTGGGTACTCCAGGCATTTAAAAGAACTAATTATTCCCTCCCACTAGACATCTAATGTCATAGATGTACGAATCAAATTCTTGAACTACATGCCTCTTGGTAGTCAGGCCGTAACATGTAAACAAGAGCCTATTCACACATGTACGATGAAGGAAAAGCCTAACCATAAATAATTTATCATTCTAGAACTCAATTATTATTATTATTTTCCGAAACTACATGACCCGCGCATGCTGTCAAATTAGCACACGCGGATTGCATTTCCAAAACTTCTTATACGAACGGACTGACTACGTGCGCCTACTCGGTTTGCAGTGCTTCCCCGTTCGGGCTGAGCACGTTCGCCCGCTCGGGCTCGTGAGGAGCGCTCGCTCGAGCTAGGGAGGAGCGCCCGCTCGGGCTTTAGGCAGGAGCCCGTTCAAGCTGTAAAGATGCCTGCTCGGGCTGGAAGCAGGAGCCTGCTCGGGCTGTAGGGACGCGCCCAATCGGGCTGGCGGAGAAAAGCCCGCTCGGGCTGGCGGGACGAGCGCTGGGGATGGAGGGGTTACCAGCTCGGGCTGGCGGGATGAGCCCGCTCGGGCTAGGGTTTTCGAACTCTTCGTGTCGCCGCCTAACTATCGCCCACTCGGGTTCGAACGGACCGCCCGCTCGGGTTCGAACGGACCACCCGCTCAGGCTCGAGCTAAGGTTAAGGTTCCTTCGAGTTATGCAGCACTGTTCGCCCAGCCACCTGCACGCTAGGGTCGAAAGAGTAGCCCGCTCGGGCGCACGAATGGGCTAGGGTTTGAGAACCTTGCAAAGCGCCGCCGCCCATTCGGCTCCTCCTGCCCGCATTCTTCTCGCCCGTCTCCTCTCGACCGCCATCTCTCACCTTGCGCCTCTCGCCTGACAGCTGCACCGCATCAGACCCCCTATTCGCATCGGGCGCTCGCGCGATGCGCATTCACGATCGCACCCCTCGCGCATCAGTCGCGCGAACCATCGCCCATCCACGATCGTGTCGGGGTGTCTACGCTGCGCCACCCCTTTGCCTGTGACAAGCGTCGAACGCGCGACTGGTTAGGGTTTCGGCCATGCATTGTTGAGGCGTTCGTTAGCGAGCGCGCGTCCGATGCACGCCACCTATGTATTTTCGATTTGATTTTCATCCAAAAATGAAAAATACTAATCATGAACAGACGATCATACGCTCTGATACCACTGTTGGGTTGCTAACTTGGGTGCGGAAGCATGTTTTACAATCCAATTTTAAGATCTGGTCATGTTTGAGAGTAGTTTTTAGGGTTTCAACGAAGAACAGAATTAGAAACAATTTTGATGATACCTGTTTTATTGAATATGATGATAATCAGACGTGAGACTTGATTGTGCAAGTCCTCTACCAGTATCCACGCCGAGATCGGATTCTGCAATCAACTATTGGTGCGGATTTTATGATGAACGAAAATGTTTTCATTCTTCGTTTTCTCTGATAGGTTTAAGGTTTCGAATGAATTCTGTACTGAAAAAATGTTTTTTTCGTCATTTATATATTATTTAACTTTTTAATAATTAAACTTTGATCCATTGACTATTTAATATTGCAAGAGACATTAAACTTTCACTCACATCCCTATTTCTTCCTCGCATTTTTGGGTTAGTCCTTTTGAAATTTTTTCCTTCTTAGTAGTCATTAGGAGATCAAGGCTCCTTTAATTCTCATTCCATATTTATTTCTTTGCCAACAACCATGTTATCCTCTATGATTGTGCATGGCTTCATATTACAAATTTTCATGATTAATGTTTTTATTACTTGTGAGACAAATATTATATATGTGTAAATATATAATAGTTCTTTAGAAAGATTCGAGTGATTATATTTCTTGACAGAGTATCCCTTCATTGTCTTCACAAAAGATTAATGGAACTTTTTAACATTGAGATATCTTTAAACCAAAAATATATTTAATAGATTTACTTTAGCCATGTCAAAACGCTATCATACTTCTTTATGTAATCTAATTGATACAAATATATCACTCGTTAGATGTTCTATATATAAATCAAGACAAATTATCCAAATAAACAACTATAATTATAAATTTTTTTATCTTTTCTTCATGAATATATAAAGATAAATAAGGTTAAATGCTCTATATATAAACCAAGACAAATTGTCCAAATAAACAACTATAACTATAATTTTTTTAAACCAAAAATATATTTAATAGATTTACTTTATCCATGTCAAAACGCTAATTGATATAAATATATCACTCGTTAGATGCTCTATATATAAACCAAAACAAATTATCCAAATAAGCAACTATAATTATATTTTTTTTATTCGGTTACAATTTGGCTACCACCTACGAATAATGGAGACACATTGTTTCCTTTTCTAGATTAGTCAATTATATATTTGTTAATATGTAGCCATTTGTTCTTTTATTTGTTTACTTTTCTCATGTTTTCTATTGTATTTAGTTTCTATTTTGTAAAAGGGAAACTATTTCCCTATGTAAAGACCAATTTCGATTAAACCTCAATATTGAGAATGCCAACTCTAAATCAGCAATTTCTTTCAATCTTGATACAAACCATGTCCATGATGCATATTTCTTGGTGATGGTTATCATCTTTCACAATCAATGCTCCCTCATAAGCTTGTAAAAAATTTCACATCTACAACAATCATTTTACGTATTTACTCATATCTTCTAACTCTTGCCCTCAAGACGATAAAGATGTTTTTTAAGTTTTTCTCATCATCGTCTAACACAAGATATATTATGGTTCCAAGATTACTTTGTCATAACATGTACAACCGGTTAGGAAACCTCCTATAATGTTCCACCGGATCACCACGAATCCTAAATTCAATACCCCTTTTGTGTGAATGGTGATTCAAATCTCAAATTGTATTTCTGAATAAATGAGTTTTAATAGCCCTAAACGTCTATAAGTACAATAGGTTAAGAATTAAACCTAATAACGGAATGAGAAATTACAATAATACCCTTATGTGCAATAATGTTCTAATACTCTTTATACGCCCCTGCAAGATGAATCACCCGAGGTGATTCCAATCTTGGAACACAAGTCTTGAAAAGGCAACCGCGGAAGTGGCTTGGTGAGGAGATCGGCAAGCTGGTCCTTGGAGTGCACATGAGAAACTCGAAGTGTACCAGCTTCTATTTGACCACGAACGAAGAAGTAGTCAAGTGCGAGATGCTTCATGCGTGAATG
>CM071861.1:3973055-3986128 GCA_036759665.1 Gynandropsis gynandra | reverse complement strand
GGCTAGGGGTTTCCACGCATCCCGAACGGACGTTGCTCGGGCAATGACTGGTTGAAGCGGGAGGGAGAGTGCGCCGAGCATGGAGCTGAAAATCAAGCGATCTTGATTTTTCCAAGGGCTGAAGGCGGGATTTGGTTGCTGAATCCCATCAACTTGAATCATGGCCGGCGGTACAATAGAGTCTTCGGTGATGAAGCACTCAAGATTGTACCCTTCAAGGAGGGAGCGGATTTGAACGCTCCACGTAAGATAGTTCGTCGGGGTGAGCTTCGTGACGCTTGACATGTTGCAAGCGAAGAGAACCTTTTGTGGTTGTTGCGGATCAAACATGTTGACGTTTTCAGTGCGATGCAATTACTCCGGGAGGTTTTCCATGAGAGGAAGACGCAGTGCACACGATTAGGGAATCGGTTGGGACGCGGCCTAAATTCAAGGAAAGCGGTTGGGACGCGACCTTGAATCAAGGAATTCTGTTTCATCGATGGTAATGGCAGATTGTGATGAGGAACTGAACTTGGGAGGGTAGATCCGTGGTGGTGAGACAACGGAGGCAAGGGTAGGAGGCCGGAATTGGGTGTAGGCGGCCTAGAATTTAGGAAGGTGGTTGGGACGCGGCCTAGGAACAAGGAATTCTGTTGATGCCGAAGGGGAGGGCGGTTTGTGGTGGTGAGCCAAAGGTATGAGGGCAGATCCGTGATGAGGAAACAACGGAGGTAAGGGGAGGATACCGGAAGTAGGTTTAGACGGCCGGCGGTGCAGTTGAGTGGGACGCGGCCTAGGGTTTTCTGAGCGACGGGGCGCAGATGCACCGGACGGAGAGGCAGCTGGGGAGATCCGTGTTGGTGAAGCAACGGAGAGGCAGCTAACCCTAGGGATGAGTCGTCGGAGAGTGGTGGAGGGTGGGCGGATGCGGCGGCCGGACCTGTGATGGCGCGGCGGCAGGGTATGGCCGAGAACAAAAAGTTAGACGGCGGCGGCTAGGAAGTGTGGTGAGACACAACCAGCTCTGATACCATGTGAATGGTGATTCAAATCTCAAATTGTATTTCTAAATAAATGAGTTGAATAGCCCTAAACGGCTATAAGTACAATAGGTTAAGAATTAAACCTAATTACGGAATGAGAAATTACAATAATACCCTTATGTACAATAATGTTCTAATACTCTTTATATTTTGCTTATCAATGATATTTAATAGGAAACATCTGCATCATAATTTGTTTTATCCAACCAATAAATTCTAAAGATGAAGGGGTTCAAGCTTACAATCATACTTTTCCATCAAATAATTTGTAACCAACTTTGCACAATCCTTTAATTATTCAATATTTTAACTCAAGTGTACACATATATGACCGGGTATGTGTGTTCTTACATTAAAACATGTAGGGTTGGGGATCTTTGATATATAAAATTTTCATTCGCATTTTGATTCATAAAATATGCATTTTACATGTTATATCAGATTATTTCATACTTTACTTTGTGTGTTAGACAAAATAAAATCTCCACAATCTTGTAAACCTAACACATTTTCAGTTTCACATCTGTAAACTCTACTTCCATAAGTAGAAATTATAAGATCAACTTTACATTTCACATCACAATCTTGATTCATCTCCACTTAGAGTGTTGGCCAACGATAGTTTACAATATCGACAAGAAAAACGAATAATGTGATTTTGATTCATTATATATCTCACAATTGTTTTAAACATATTTGGTAGGTGACTCAACAACTTCAACTCTATTGTAGACTTTTCCAACTTCAACTCATCGCTTATCTCTTCAACTAATTATTTCAATGTCAAACTCATTAAAGACAAAAGATAACAAGGTTTTGCTTAACTTTTCGAACCAAAGTAAATTCCTTGTTTGCATTTTCTTTTTACGTACCATCATACAACCAGTAAACAAGTGTTGTTTCTCCATCCATAATGTCTATATAAATAACGCAATGAAAAAAAAAATATAAAAATTTATGACTATTTGAAAATACAACTTACTACGACTCAATACGATGCACTATGACATAATACAACTTACTACAATTCCATACAACTCACTGTTGGGATCCATCCTTAATTAGAAAGTTATTTTCTGGATATTTATAAAGAAATATAGAAGTCTCTAAAATATTACTGAAAATTCTACAGAATTGTAGAACTCTCTAGAAATGTGTAACAAAATGTGGAACCCTCTAGAATATCCTATAGATGCGTGGAAGCTTATGGAATAGTTTGGAAGGATGATGAAGGTGGTGGAAGAGTGTAGAGATTCCTAGAGTGTGTGGAGCATTCTAGAGAATCAATCTCCACCCGTGGATGCAAGAAATCTCCACCATCCATTTGGAGGTGGAGTAGTATAAATAGGGGTAGTGGCATCTGATCATCTCGTTTTCGTACACGATTCTCGCATGATTTTAGAGATGTTTATGACCATAGATACGAGGTTTATGTGTGATTTTGTATTCGTTTTACTTGTTTCAATGTTTTCGTGTTCTTATAGGTTTTAATGCGTATACGATTTATTTCGGAGTTAATAAGCGTACACGGGACATCATTGGACAATTAAGGTCACAACGGATCGAACGAAACGAGAAGTGGACAAGGCATGGCCAAGAATGATCAAGTGCACGACCGAGCGGCCACTCTCACCTTGTGCACGGTCGAGCTTTCATTGTAGCACGGTCGGGCTCCTATTTGGTGAAGCAGCACGACCGGACATCCAATCCAGTATGGTCGATCATCCTTCTCCTTGGAGCAGCACAATCGGGCTAAGTGAAGGGCACAGTCGGGCTCCTTTGTTGCAATTCATCCCTGAGAGATGTGCACGATCTGGGCGCACATCATGCACGGCCGGACACTCTCTTGGCGAGGGAGCACGGTCGGGCATCTTATGGTGCACAATCGGGCAACTCATAAAAATTCATCCCCGTAGCTTGTGCACATGTCGAGCGTTCCAAGAGCACGGTCGGGCATCCTACCAATGAAGGCAACACGGTCGGGAATCAAGCAGAGCACGGTCGGGCATCAAGCACAGCATGGTCGGGCTTCATGGCAAAACAACTTGTCTACAATTACGGAAGAAGCATGCCCTACCGGGCATGACATGGACCACGATCGGGCATGACTATGTAAAGTGACCTACCGACGAATTTGGTGGAAAGGAGTCGGCCAAAGATTGAATTTCAAATTTATAAAACCTAAAGGACAGAAAAGAAGAGGATCCACCATCCAAAATCCACCATCCAAGATCCACCATCTAGAACACAATTCACAGCCATCATCCATCCATAGAGTCCCCTTCACGGGAGGCACGGAAGGAGTTAGAGATTGATTCAGGATCATCGCTCGTTTGATATCTCTATGCTCTTTAATCTACTGTTTTGTTTGTGATGTTTAAACTCATGCGCGAGTAGTAGCTTTGTTCTAGGAAAAGGGATTAGCCCATGGCTATCCCAGAACCATCTTTGATTCGTTTATGAATGCATTTCTCCGTTTCATATTATCTATTCTTTTTCTGAGAACTTACTGTCTTGTTTTTACGAATGGCCATGTATATGCATGTGTTAGGGATTAAGAGAAGGACTAAAAGGTGAATTCTAATCCTAGAAAATCAGGCTTACTAAGAATTTACTGTCTTGTGTTTACGAATGGCCACATATATGCATGTATTAGGGATTAGGAGAAGGACTGAAAGGTGAATTCTAATCCTAGAAAATCAGGCTTAGAACAACCGAGACTAGGTCACGAAATTGAATCGTAATGGGGTTTAGTTGGGGTGTCAGCCACGAAAGTAGGGGATGACTTAATCTAGCCACGTTCCTATGCCTTGAGAGAGGGTAGGTTCTATATTAGGATCATACGTCTTAGATATCTTGATAGGGAATGCACGATTAGATAGATCGGAGATAGGTTTTCGAGGCTATGCGGTGAAATCGGTTTCCTAAGGCGTTTGTCTCTTTGTTTACAACTCACTTATCCATTGCATCATCGTCATATTTGCATATCATCATTCTTATCCTTTCGCATCAAGCTTTGGTTCTGCTTTTGATTCGTAGATCGTGTTACATTAATCCTCGTGGGATTGCTGATCATCTCGTTTTCATACGTATTTCTTGCACGATTTAAGAGACGTTTTTTATATATATGTGTTGCTTTACGTATGATTCCGTATCCGTTTTACTTGTTTTCGTGTTTTTCATGTTCTTACAAGTTTTTACGCGTATTTGGATCATTTAGGAGCTAAAAGGACATGCACGGAGCTAAGGAGCAACTTCGAGGATCATCGTGGGACAAACGGGACGCGATTCAGCATGGAAAAGCCTCCACCCGGTCGGGCACAACTCATGCACGATCGGGCAAAGGCTACGGCGAATTTTGGTGCGCATTCACGCACGACTCGGCAAATTTTGTGCACAAGTCACGCACGATTCGGGCAAGGAAATGCCCGACCAACTGCCTTGTACCCGAGCGGGTGCTCACCATGCCCGATCGGGCACCCCTTGCAGTCCCATGACCCGCGCGTTCTGCCCTAGCCGCACCCAAGCGGGCACATTGTGTGCCCGAGCGGGTCGCAACCCGAGTAATCAGCAAAATTAAGTAAATTTAGCTTAAAACAAAAGGGAACTCGTGGGGGCAATTAAGGCAACACTTAGACCGACTTAGGAGGCATAAAAGGAGGCAGAAGACGTCATTAGAGCAAGCTTACATTGACACATTCATTCAGCTAGTGATTTTGGAGATTCTTGCGAGGAGACAAGCAAGGAGCATTGGAGATCAACCCGACACTTCGGTTTCGCTTGGTTTTCATGTTCCTTAGACTTTCTATTTCGTTTATGTTTGTTTACAGATGCATGAGCGAGTAGTTTGTTTGTTCTAGGAGAAGGGATTAGCCCTTGGCTATCCCGGAACCACTTTAGATCTATTTCGAATGCATCTTCCCGTTTTAGTTTATCTATTCTCTATCTGAGTGCTTGAATTTACTTGTGTTTGCGATGGCCACGTAGATGCATGTGTTAGGGGTTAGGAGAAGGACCGAAAGGAGAATTCTAGTCCTAGAAAGTCAGGTTTAGAACAACCGAGGTTAGGCCACGAAAGTAGGGTAGCAACGGTTGAGGGTGAAACGGGCGAATCACAGAGCTTATGGGTTTAGTTCAAGGTGTCAGCCACGAAAGTAGGGGGCAACTTGTCTAGATCACGTGTCTATGCCTTGAGAGAGGGTAGATATCATGTTAGGATCGTCTGCCTTAGATAGCTTTAACTGGGATTGCATGATAGATGGATTGATTGTCGGTTTCGGTAGTCTTGTGGTGAAACTGGATTCCTAGAACGTTTGTCTTATCGTTATAGCCCAAGTCTTTTATTTACATTCAGTATTTCATTCTTCATCCATATTCATTCGATAGCAAGTTTGATTTCTAGTTCGAGTTTAGATAGTGTTGCGTAGTCTCTGTGGGATCGACACCTAAAATACTACACACGTGTCGTGCACTTGCGGGTAGTTTAGGTTATTTATTTAACTCTGATAACGCATCAAATGCCACCTTAACTACTACATACGTACCATGCACTTGCGGGTAGTCTTAGGTTAACTTGTTAATTTGACACGCATCAAGTTTTTGGCACCGTTGCCGGGGACTAATTGTCAACACGTTTAGGAATTTAGATTTAGAATCATACTTGTTTTTGTTTTCTTTTTGTTTTTCTTTTCTTTTCGTTTCTTTCTACTAATTCTAAATCATCCATTTCCAATCATCCAAAAACTCATGTATCAAAGAGAGAAGCCACCTAGAGTGAGAAAACTTAAGAGAGCCTCTTTGTGAGAGAAGAGAAGAAGTTTGGGAAGAATCCATCCTCAAGCTTGAGTGAGCCACCGAGTATGAGTCAATTTTATAATCCTACTATTATTCTATATAGTAGAAGAATCTTCACTTTGAGAATTGTACTCTTGTGCTCCCATTTCTTCTTTCAATCCTAAGTGCCCATTTTAACTTCACGAAGCAAGTCAAGATTTCTCAGCAGTGGTATCAAAGCATGGTTCTCTATAGTCGTAAGTAAGCTCGTGTAGTTCAATATGGAGGATCATGTCACTCATGATGGAGAAATGTTCAAGCTCACAACCAACAACTACTCGTATTGGAAACCGATAATGGAGGACCACTTGTATTGCAAGGATTTGCATGAGCCCATCATCCACAAAGACAAAGTAGAAGGCAAGAGTGAGAGTTATTGAATCGAAAGGTTGTTGCTATGATCCGTAAGTACATTGACAAAACTCTCCTCGAGCATGTTTATACTTATAAAAATGCTTATGAATTATGGACAAAGCTTGAGTCCATGATTCAAAAGAAAACACCTCATAATAAGGCTAATTTAGTTCGACGGTTGATGAAGCTAGAGTATAAGGATGGTCATAGTATGATTGAACACTTGACTACTCGTCAATCAACTAACAAAAATTTATATGAAGATTGATGATGAGCTACAAGCCCTTTTACTCCTTAGTTTCTTACCTGAAAGTTGGGACACATTGGTAGTTACACTTAGTAACTTGGCTCCGGAAGGAAAGTTAAAGATGGATACAGTCACTGATAGTCTTCTTGGTGAAGAAGCAAGAAGAATGGATCGAGGTGAATCTGTCCACCCTGGAGCTAATGTTGCTGAGAATCAGGGTAAGAATGAAATTCGTGGATGTAGCAAGAGTCGAGATCTGCATCACACTCGAGGTAGATCCAAATCACGCTCAAAGATCACGTGCTATTATGTGGAAAAATAGGTCATAAGAAAATTGAATGATGATCCTTCAAGAAAGATCAGAAGGCGGGTAATGTCAAACAAGACCATATCAGCCCAACGAAGATGCAAGAAGAGAAGACCACTACTATTCTAGTTTCGAAAGAAGATCTTCTATATTTTGTTGGAGAAGCTAATATCTTGAATATCACTTCCGAAGATAGTTGTTGGATTGTCGATTCTGGTGCTTCCTTCCATGTTTCTCCTCATGGAAGTTTCTTCTCATCCTACCAAAGCGTAGAATTTGGTACAGTGCAAATGGAAAATCAAGATAGCAGTAAAATCATCAGGATAGGAGACATCATCTTGACAACAAACACTTGAAGTAGGCTTATTTTGAAAGATGTGAGACATGTCTCAGCCATGCGTGTCAACCTTATCTCTGCCGGAAAGCTAGACGATGCTGGCTTTATGAATTACTTTGGTGGAGGAACATGGAAGCTCACCAAAGGAAGTCTAGTCATGGCTCGAGGTAAGAAGGAAAGATCGTTGTATGTAACACAAGCAAAACTAAACAAGTAAGACGTAAACATCACCACTAGTGATATGGAGTGATGGCATAAACGGTTTGGACACATAAGTGAGTGTTGGGAAATCTCGACTTTCCCGCTTCGTGAAGTTAAAATGGGCACTTAGGATTGAAAGAAGAAATGGGGGCATAAGAATACAATTCTCAAAGTGAAGATTCTTCTTTTATATAGAATAATAGTAGGATTACAAAATTAACTCACACTCGGAGGCTCACTCAAACTTGAGGATGGACTCTTCCCAAGCTTCTTCTCTTCTCTCACAAAGAGGTTCTCTTAAGTTTTCTCACTCTAGGTGGCTTCTCTCTTGATCCTTGAGTTTTAGATGATTGAAAATGGATGCCACTACTCCTATTTATACTACTCCACCTCCAAATGGATGGTGGAGATTTCTTGCATCCAATGGTGGAGATTGATTCTCTAGAATGCTTCACACTCTCTAGGAACCTCAAATCTTCCACCACCTTCATCATTCTTCCATACTCTTCCATAAGCTTCCACACATCTCTAAGATATTCTATAGGGTTCCACATTTTTCTACACATTTCTAGAGATTTTTACAATTCTCTAGAATTCTCTGTAACGTTCTAGAGACTTCTACACTTCTTTTCAAATCTCTAGAAAACAACTCTCCAATTAAGGATGGATCCCAAGAGTGAGAAAGGTCTTCACATTCTCGCTCGAAAACATCTCCTCCATGATGTGAGAGATAAACTACTTGATCCTTGTGCCCATTGTCTAGCTGGAAAACAACACAGAGTTGCTTTTCAAAGATCTTCCTCACCCACAAGGAGAAAGAATATTCTAAACCTCTTATACACCGATGTGTGTTCGATGTCTGAGAAATCTATAGGCGGGGCATCGTATTATACCACTTTCATTGATGACCATTTAAAGAAGGTGTGGTTATACCTTCTAAAATCGAAGGATCAAGTACTTGGTGCATTTAAAGAATTTCATGCTCTAGTGGAGCGTGAGACTTGAAAGAAGATCAAAAGTGTATGATTAGATAACGGAGGTGAGTATAGAGGTCCCTTTGAAGCCTATTGCAAGAAATATGGCATTAGGCTAGAGAAGATGCCACCCAAGAAACCACAATTGAATGGAATAGCGGAGAGAATGAATTGAACAATTGAAGAAAGAATTCGTTGCATGCTCTCTCATGCTAAATTACCCAAATAATTTTAGGGAGAAGCCATAATGACTGTGGCTTGTAAACCTTACACCATCAGTCCCTCTCAATGGGGCCATTCCGAAGGAAGTTTGGACGGGCAAAAAGGCTTCATATGATCAGCTTAAGGTGTTTGGGTGTACGACATTTGTTCAACAATAAGCGAGCAAAGCTTGACGCAAAGACGAAGGAATGCATCTACCTTCGTTCTCCCAAGGACGAATTTCGGTATCGGCTCTAGGATCCAATCAACAAGAAGGTTATCCGAAGTAGGGATGTTGTTTTCCTCGAAGACCAAACAATTGAAGACATTCAAAAATCGAAGAGGCCAAGATTGAGAAGTAGTAAAAACATGGAATCTACTCCAGCTCAACAAGAAGAAAACAACACACAAGAAAGCGGTGATGTTGAAGATCTTGAAGCTTTGTTGGAGCAAAACAACCGGGAAACATATGATAGATCAGTTCAGGAAGAGCCTCAATCTAACCCTCCAATCGCACAAGAGCCGAGACGATCATTTAAGGATAGAAGACCGTCCACTCGATACAACACAGAGGAGTATGTTATGCTCACTGATGAGGGGGAGCCTCAGACCTATAAAGAAGCTATGAGTAATTGTCATAAAGAAAAGTCGAGAATAGCCATGCAAGAAGAAATGCAATCATTGCATGAGAATAACACATATGAACTACTGGAGCTACCAGAAAGGAGAAAAGCCTTGAAAAATAAGTGGGTGTACCGAATCAAGACTGAAGATAGTAGCTCAAAGCATCGCTACAAAGCTCGATTGTTCGTCAAAGGATTCGGTGAAGAAAAAAGGTATCGAATTTGAAGAGATATTCTCTCCCGTAGTAAAGATGACATCCATCCGAGTTGTTCTTGGTCTAGCAGCCGTGCAAAATTTGGAGATTGAACAGCTCGATGTCAAGACAACATTTCTTCATGGTGACCTAGAAGAGGAGATCTACATGGAGCAACCTGAGGGATTTAAAGTGCCATGCAAAGAAAATTTGAGACGGCTAAACAAACCCTTGGGATGAGAATCACACGTCACAGATCAAAGCGGCTATTATGGCTATCCAAGAGAGGTACATTGAAAAAGTGTTGGAAAGGTTCAACATGCAAACATCAAAGCCGGTTAACACCCCATTTGCTGGACACTTCAAGTTGAGTTCGAAGCAAAGTCCAACAAGTGAAAAAGATATGGAGGAAATGAATAAGATACCATACTCATCTGCAGTAGGCAACCTTATGTATACAATGATATATACAAGACCAGTATCGCCTATGCAGTGGGTGTTGTTAGTCGTTTCTTGGCTAATCTAGGAAATGATGTTTATGCTTTGGAAAAGCATAAACATGTGTTAGAAGGATACACATATGCAGTTAAATGGATCCTCCGATACCTACATGGAACTTCCAAAAGATGTTTATGCTTTGGAAAAGGAAACCTGTGTTAGAAGGATACACAGATGCAGATTTGGCTGGTGACATTGATTCAAGGAAATCAACATCAGGATACCTGACTACTTTTGTAGGGGGAGCTATTTCATGGCAGTCAAAGCTACAAAAGTGTGTTGCATTATCCACAACGGAGGCAGAGTATATCGCAACTACTGAAGCTTGCAAGGAGAATTAGTGGATAAAGAACTTATTGCTTGAGTTGGGAATAGATCAAGAAAGGTATGTCTTAAAGCGTGACAATCAAAGTGCAATTTACCTAGCAAAGAACTCAGCATTTCATTCCCACACAAAGCACATTGATATAAGGTATCATTGGATCCGAGATGTTCTCGAAGAAAAGAGAATACATCTTGAAAAAGTTCACACAGATGAGAACTGGTCTGACATGATGACCAAGGCGATACCAACGAAGAAGTTTGAAGATTTTTGTGAAGCTTCCAATTTACTACTACCCTCCAATTAAGGCTGGAGGGGAGATTTGTTGGGACCCATCTTTAATTGGAGAGTTTTTTTCTGGAGATTTCTAAAGAAGTGTAGAAGTCTCTAGAACATTACGGAGAATTCTAGAGAATTGTAGAACTCTCTAAAATGTGTAGAAAAATGTGGAACCCTCTAGAATATCCTAGAGATGCGTGGAAGCTTATGGAAGAGTATGGAAGGATGATGAAGGTGGTGGAAGAGTGTAGAGATTCCTAGAGTGTGTGGAGCATTCTAGAGAATCAATCTCCACCATCGGATGCAAGAAATCTCCACCATCCATTTAGAGGTGGAGTAGTATAAATAGGGATAGTGGCATCCATTTCCAATCATCCAAAAACTCAAGTATCAAAGAGAGAATCCAGCTAGAGTGAGAAAACTTAAAAGAACCTCTTTGTGAGAGAAGAAAAGAAGCTTTGGAAGAGTCCATCCTCAAGCTTGAGTGAACCACCGAGTGTGAGTCAATTTTGTAATCCTACTATTATTCTAGATAGTAGAAGAATCTTCACTTTGAGAATTGTACTCTAGTACTCTCATTTAATTTTTCAATCCTAAGTGCCCATTTTAACTTCACGAAGCGGGAAAGTCGACATTTACCAACACTAACTACAATGAACTATGACTCTTTGTAAAAATATGGTTCATTTCTGAATCATGCGGATAACTAAGAACTTATGACTCATAGTGAGTCAATGTTGCATTGGAAAAAAAGTGCAGGATACTATTTTACATCCATAATATTGAATTAATAATATATACATTAGTATTCATTCAAATTCGATACACTCATATCTTAATTAATGTGTAAGCATATAAATTCGATCTGCAAAATTCTATATTAAATGACATTCTAAATAACATATTTTTATTTAATGATTATTTCTGAAAATCCAAAGATCGAAACTGTTAGTTATTTTTTCAATTCTATTATTGAATTAAATGCGGAAACGAATCGATAATAGAATGATCAAATTAACCATAATTCAATATAAATAGTACTTACTTGAAGCCATTGCTTCTTTAATAATTCTGAAACTATTCTCCGATACCAATTCCACAATAATTCCTCAAATTTCTCTTTGATGATAAAGAGAATAATTTTTTTTAATTTGTTATTGTGATTTTTCAACGTAACAAAAAAAAGATGTGTAACAATAATTTTGAAACTATTCTCCGACACCAATTCAACAATAATTCCTCAAATTTCTCTTTGATGATAAAGATAATAATTTGTTCTTTTAATTTGTTGTTGTGAATGTTTTGTTGTGATTCTTCAGCGTAACAAAACAGAACATTTATGTAAGAAATAAAAAAGATATGGGTTTAAAGACATGTCTTTTGGACATGTATTTGAACTTTTAATAATTACAAATCAATATCAAACTTATAATTATTTACAAAATTATCTTTTGATTTTAAATTATACGGATTAACACCGAGAGATTTTACCCGATAATTGTCTTTTTAATACAATACTAATCATCACCATTTGTACTTCAATAACAATTATCAAATACTTATATTTATATGAATCAATGTTAAAATAAAATTTATAACATTCTCCCACTTGATTCATATATGAAAAGTATATAAAATCGTTGAGCTCACTTAAGTGATCATATATACGAGTCACAATTTTATAAGATTTAAACCGAACGAATCATGGCAATCACAGGCCTGTCAAATGTCCCGATACCTTCCATGTATCACAAATCTATATAATTCAAACAATTATAATTTGATAAGATAGACATCCAAAACTATTTTATCACACAATGTGTTTAAACAAAGACTAAATATCTATAATCATAATAAATATACATAACTAAAATATGATTCAAGATAAGCAAAATCAAAATTTACATCGATATCTAGAGTTCAAATAAACTTCAATGCGCAAGACTTATATTCATACATGTATGACTAATCATCCGCAATACAAGGACATTGCGACTACTCCCATTTCACTAACATGGCCAAGAAATATATTTAAAGCTAGTCCGTTAGTCAATGGATCTGCAATCATATCATTGGTTCCAATATGCACAATTTGAACTCTTTGATTTGCATTTCTTCTTTGATCGGTGGATACTTTAAATCCATACGCTTCACTCCCATGGAATATCTATCATTCTTTGATAACAATACGACTAACACATAAGCACATATATTTCATAGGTTTAACAATGGTACCAATGATGCCTAAACCAAGAACAAAATTGTGCAACAAAAAAAATCAAATTATCGCTTCAAAGCATGATACAAATTTGAATTCCATAGTGGAAGTAGCAATGGTAGACTACCTATCACTTTTCCATTAAATAGTTCTCTTAATTCTAAGGAACAAATAACTAAATGTCGATTTTTAGGTATCTGAATATCCGATAGTTTGAATCTGAGTAACCAACAATCTCAAGATTTCTAGTTATTCAATATGTGAGTATGTGATTCTTAGTGCCTTCACTACAAAAAAACACGGAGTTTCCAACGGACGGGGCAACGGATCCGTCCGTTGGAAACTTTTACCAACGGATTACTACGGATGTGGGGAAATTGCAACGGGCAGAGATCCATTGCATATCCGTTGTAAATTTCAACGGAGTTGTAACGGAAAAACTCCGTTAGACATGCCGTTG
>CM071861.1:3946478-3968894 GCA_036759665.1 Gynandropsis gynandra | reverse complement strand
AGTTTGCAACGGCCATCCGTTGCAAGCTCCCGCCACGTGGCAACGGATGTCCGTTGCAAAGATTTCCTATTTTGCAACGGACCGCCGTTGCACACCAACGGCCGTCCGTCACAACGTTTTGCAACGGTGATCCGTTACTAATATTCTAACGGCGTATTCCGTTGACAGTCCGTTGCAATTTTGTAACGGATAATATCTGTTGGAACGCCGTCACGAATTGCAACGGATCCTCATTTGCAACGAACTTTTCGCAACGGACGGAAATCCGTTGGTGTCCGTTGGAAACGGCTGTTTCCAACAGAATTTTGGCGATTTCCAACGGATTCGTCCGTTGGAAATCGCCAGTTTTTTTGTAGTGCTTGTAGATATCTTAAAATCTTTCTTCGCAGCTCTCTAGTAGCCCGAGATTTGATTGGTAATGATCCAACATACCAACCTTAAAACTATATCCGATCTTGTACAAGTCTAAACATACATCAAAGTTATGACTAAAGAGGCATAAGAAAAATCATCCATTCTTTACGCTCTAAGTCATTCTTAGAACATTTTTTATAGACTGAAATGATACTTATTTTTTGTATGAAAACTGAACTAGGTGAACATGCTTCCATTTTAATGCTTTCTAAAATTTTTCGATGTAAATATTTTGAGACAAACCCAAAATTTCTTATGATCTATCTCGAAAGATTTCTATTCCAATCACATAGGAAGCCTCACACATATCCTTCATCTCAAAATTAATAGAAAGATAATCCGTAACATCATGTAATAACCTGTGATCATTGGTAGCAAGAAGAATATCATACAATATAAGGATTATATACTTGCTTACTACAATCTTTATGTAGATATAACAATAACAGGTCATTTCTACAAACCCATATGACAATACAGTATCATTGAACTTCAAGTACCATTGTCGAGAAACTTGTTTTAATCCGTAGATTGATTTCTTCAAGTTATATACTAGATTGCTTCTACTTGTGGTCTCAAAACCTTGAAGTTGGTCTATATATTCCACTTCTTCTAAATATCTACTGCGAGTTTTAACATCCATTTGGTGAAGCTTAAGATTAAAGTGAGCCACCAAAGCCATGACAATCCTTAAAGAGTCCTTTAACCAGACTAAAGTATCTTTGTAGTCAATGCCATTCTTTTCAGTGTAACCTTTGGCGACAAATCTGGCTTCATACCTCTTGACATTATCCTAGGAGTCTCATTTAGTCTTAGATAAAAATAATCCCAAAACTCCTAGATGGGATTATCATTAGAACTAGAAAATAACCTGATTGTCGATATTCGCTACTTCATTTCGTTTCCGTATAGTGAGAATGCTTTCTCTTTCTTAGCGCTCCCCCTTGTATAGTAAGGGGAACTCTGCTTGTGTGGCTTTCTCTTATAGGGGTTTATTTTCTCTAAATTGACTCAGCTTGACCAACCAATTTACAACAACCTCTGTTAGAATCATTCGGTAATTTCGTCATTTCCCAAACGCTATTTTTATTCATAGATTTCAACTCTTCTTTCATGGCCATCAACCATTTTTTAGAAATTCTACCGCTCGTGACTTGATCAAAAGAGGTTGGTTCTTCATTCATGCTCAAGTCATTTTCATGTTCAAGTGCATAATACATATAATCATTTAAAATAGTTGGTCTTCTATCTCTATTAGACATCCTCAAAGCTATTCCTTCTTCAGGTTGCACTTGTTCATTTACTTGAATAATTTTTGCATCTTCTTGAATAATGACATCCATAATTGGGTTATGAGTATCTATTTATTATTGTCCATATTCATACCTTGTGGTTGTGTTACAATAATATGAAATTCAACTTGATGTGGGTCACTTGATGGATTTTAGTCCATCAATGAATCTTTTATCTCTACATTACGTGCTCCAACACTCCCACGTATATTTCCATTTTCAATGAAGCTAGCATTACCAGACTCTACGATTCTCATACTATGGTTAGGATAATAAAATCTATACCCTTTCGACCTTTCTAGATATCCAACAAAATAACCACTAATGATTCCGGAATCCAATTTCTTTTTATGTGGATTATATCCTCACGTCGGCTTGACAACCCCAAATGTGAGTATGTCTTAAAATAGGCTTCTTAGATGTCCATAGTTCATAAGTGTCTTAGGAACTATTTTATCGGGTACCATATTTAATATGTATACAATTTTTTTAATGTATAAATCTACAATGAGACATGTACAGAACTATCGTTCATCATACTCCTTACCATTTCCACCAATGTAAGATTACGCCTTTCCGCTACACCATTATGATGTGGCGATCTAGGCATTGTATATTGTGCACAAATACCCTTAAATTCAAGGTGTTTCTTAAATGGATCTTGAATTTGTCTAACTTTCGATCTTTTTCCTTAATATTCACCACCTCTATCAAAACGTATTAACTTAACCTTTGTTTAACTGTCTTTCAACCTCCAAAATGAATGTCTCGAGGATATCAACCGATTGAGTTCTTTCATGCAGTAAATAAAGGTCACAATATCTATAATAATCATCAATGAATGTGATGAAATACTTTTATCTACCCCAAGACATAACATTGAAAGAACCACATATATTAGTATGTATTAGATCGAGTAACTCATTACTCCTTGTGGCAGCATGTTTTGTTACATGTTTGGTTTTCATACCCTTAATGCAATCGACACAAGTATCATTCCAATTGGTAATATCCAATTGGGATAAAATATTAGTTTTAATTAGTCTCATAATCCTCTCTTTGGATATATGACCGAATCTTTACAACACACTACAAGAAAATTGTGATTTCTAGACGGATTTTGCGGATTGAAAGAGCCGTCCGTAAATTTAGGGACAAATTAGGGACGGATTAAGGACGGAAAAATAAATCCGTCATTAATCCGTCCGCAAATTTGCAGACCGCGTAGTGGTCCCTAAGGCATCCGTGATTGCGGACGGATTCAGGACCATTTTCAAGGGCGTCCGCAATTTGCAATGGATTAAGCATCCGTCCGCAAATTTGCGGACGACTGTTCTGCCTGTCCGCAAATTTTGGGACATATTCGAGACGGGTCGTCAAGAAATATTTATCTATGTCTGTAATCCATCCTTAATTGGTCCAAAAATTTTCTATTTAACCTCTCCTCCTTCCATCCGTTTCTGGCACACAATTTTCATATATTTCTATACATGTCTTGTTATCATTTCTTATTATAATGGCATCATCATCGAGATCGAATATTTTCGTTTCGAGACAGAGGATGTATAGAAGAATTGATCCGGAAACTCAAGGTGTATCAAAGGAGTTTATAGAAGGAGTTACACAGTTTATAACGATGGCGAAAAATCAACAAGTTTTAAGAGAAAACTGTAAGTTGGTTTGTCCAGGCGTAAAATGCAGAAATGAAAAATTCGTTCATGATAGAATCGTTTGGAATCATCTCTATTAAGAGGTTTTACTCCAAATTACTTTATTTGGTTATCTCATGGAGAGACTTTTGCACCACGACCTAGTAATGTTGTGGAAAATTTAGTAGGGGTATTGTACATCTTGAAGTGTATGAGACTGTTCAAGATGCAGAAATGAACCCTTATGTAGAAATGGTGCAAAATGTATTCGTTGAAAGAAACGAAGATGAAAATATTGAAGAAGATCCGAATTAAAAAGAGAAAAGTTTTTTTTTTTTGAGATATTAGAACGTGCTAGGCATCCACTTTATGATGGTTGTAGAAGTGGTCTTTCACGGTTGTCTTTATCTGCACGGTTGATGAATTTGAAGACTGAACAAAATCTTTCTGAGAATTACATGGGTTCTATATCGCAATTAGTAAGAGATTATTTGCCCGAAGATAATAATGCAGTTAGTCATATTATAAAACAAAGAATATGATGAGATCATTGGGCTTATTGTCATTTCAAAAGATTGATGTTTGCCGAGAAAACTATATGATTTTTTGGAAAGAAACTTCGGATTTGAGCCATTTTCGATTTTGTAGAAAAGATCGATTTTATTTGACAAGGAATGGAAAATCGGTTCTGTTTCATCGTATGTGGTATCTACCAATTACAGATAGGATAAAAAGATTGTATCAATCAGAGAAGACCGCAAATGACATGAGATGACATGCTGAGCATTCAAGTCGTGACATAGAAATGTCTCATCCCTCAGATGGTGAGGCGTGGAAACACTTTAACAAGGTATATCTTGATTTTGTAGCTGAGAGTCGAAACGTTTATTTACGCCTTTGCACTGATGGTTTTAATCCATTCGGGATGTCTGGGAGAAATTATTCGTTGTGGCATGTTATTATGAAACCGTATAATTTACCACCAGATATGCGCATGAAGCGTGAGTTTTTGTTCTTAACAATATTGATTCTTAGGTCTAATCATCGGAAAAGAAGTTTGGATATCTTTCTTCAATCATTGATTGAAGAATTAAAAGATTTGTGGAAGGGAGTTCCAGCGTACGACGTTTCGAGACGATAAAATTTTATATTACGAGGTGCTCTTATGTGGACAATAAGTGATTTTCCAACTTATGGTATGCTATATGGATGGACAGCGCATGGTCGATTGGCTTGTCCATATTGCATGGGGAAACAGATGCTTTTCAGCTGAAATATGGACAAAAGACGAGTTGGTTTGATTGTCATCGTCGTTTCCTTCCTCCTAATGATACATTACGACGCAACAAAAGGAATTTCAAAAGGAATATAGTTGTGCGGAAATCTCCTCCTCCAGTTTTGACCGGCGAAGAGATATTGTATGAACGACTTCTTTCTTTGGGTATTCCTAGGAGTATAGACTGCAGAGGGAAAAATCATCCGAGAATTGATTATTATGGAATTACCCATAATTGGTACAAGAAGAGCATATTTTGGGATCTGTCGTATTGGAAAAATCTGAAGCTTCGCCACGATGTTGATGTCATGCATATAGAGAAAACAATTTTCAATAATATCATCAATACGGTACTGAATGTCACAGGAAAAACGAAGGATGACATTAAATCACGGAAAGATCTAGAAGAGTATTGCTCACGGAAGGAGTTACATATAAATGAAGACGGAAAAGCTCCATTTCCGATATTCAATTTGTCGAATGATGAGAAATATAAATTTTTGAAATAGTTGAAGGAAGACGTGAAATTTCCTTTTGGTTATGCATCTAACATCGGAAGGTGCGTCTATATTCATGGAGGAAAGTTATTAGGAATGAAAAGTCATGATTGTCATGTATTCATGTAAAGACTACTTCCCATATGTTTTTCTGAATTGATGGACAAACATACACATGAAGCAATTGGAGGTATCATTGATTATTTTATTTATATAGTATAATTACTTAGTTATAATTTACAAATATTAATTGTTAAATAAACTAAGTAATACTTGAATTTTCACGTATTGGAATATTTTTCCGAGATTTATGTGCGAGAAAACTTAAGTGTAGATGTAGTTCGTAGACTTAAAAGTAACATAGTTACTGTACTATATAACTTGGAGAAGATTTTTCCACCATCATTCTTCGATGTTATGGAGCATCCGCTACACGAAGCCGCGTTAAGAGGTCCAGTTCAATTTCGTTGGATGTATCCATTCGAACGATTTATGTTCCATCTGAAGAAAAAAGCTAAACAATAAGCTTGTCCAGAGAGTTCAATTATGGAACAATACGTGAAGGAGGAGATATCGTTCTCCACTTCTTACTAATTCGAGCCACATGTTCAAATATGAAGTAGAAATCCGGAAAAATGTCTTTATGGTGGTGTGGCATTTTCATATCCAGTACTAGATGTTCCAGATATATTTTGCGGAGTTGCTCGAACAGCTGGTAAGGCGAAAGATTTATGGCTATTACAACTAGATCTACACATCGCACATACGTATGTTTTACTCCACTGTGAATATATACGCCTTTTTGAAAGGTAACATCCTATAAATATGGATTCAATTGCGTATGTGTATTTTATTTGTAATATTAACAGAATTTTTCTGACATTTTTCAGGATGTTTGATGATGTATGGAAGAATACATATATATGAATATTGATAAATCTCAACTCCAGGAACTTAAAGAAAGAGATTTCTCCACATGGATAAGACAATATGTAAGTAACTGATAGATTAATATTAATAAATTACTTTTTAATATAATACACTTTATCGATGATTGTTTCATTTGTAATGCAGATTGAGAGTGGCAATCACCCGTTATGGCTACGCGATCTTGTTAAAGGACCAACTGTAAAAGTTACGAGTTGGCCAGTGTATTTTACACGTGGTTACAACTTTCACACTCACGGAAAATTGAAGTCAACTATGAACTATGTGTATGTGTGAAAGGTGAAAGCTATTGTGAATCAACCGACGAACAAGATTTCTATGGGATTTTGAAAGATATTTTGCAATTGGAATATCTAGGTATCATTACTAATCCAAAAAATTTCTTTTCGATATCACGTATGATATTTTAGAATATATTGACTTATATTTGCCATTTTTTATAGGTTACGTCAGTATAAGAGAGATGTTATTCCAATGTGATTGGTTCGATCCAATAAAGAGCCGCGGAACAAGAATGAATAAATTACGCGTCGTAGAAGTTAACTCTACATGAAGATATGAAAAATACAAGCCTTTTATTCTTGCGTCACAAGCCAATCAAGTTTGTTACATTTTCTATCCGCATATGAGACGATCTTCAGGTTGGCGTTTCGCAATGAAGATACTTCCAAGGCGTAAATTTATCGACAGCGCAGAAGAATAATAATTGGTCATGCAACAATATACCACCGAGATTATTGCTATTGATGAAGTTAATGTTGAGGCACTGGAACATGGTGAAGTCGAAAAAATTGAAGATGAAGAGATAGAAGGAAACGAAGAAGATGAAGAGATAGAAGGAAATGAAAAAGATGAAGAATTTGAATCAAATTCAGAAACACAAGAATCGACGGAAGAATTATGTGACTCTAAGATGATTAATGTTAACTTGTTATCGGATGTTTACAATAATTAAATAAATGTTATTTTTAACTTTATATTAAATCAACGAAATATATATATAAAAAAATATGAATTGCTCCTGTCCTGGCCCTCGGTCGGTTTTCGTCCCTCGCGGAATATATATATCGGTCGGTTCTCGTCCTTCGCAGAATATATATATCGGTCGGTTCCCATCCCTTGACAGAATACATATAAGTTTTTATGAATTATTCTCTCGGTCGATTTCCGTCCCTCGGTCGGTTCCCATTCCTCGAGTTACAGACGGATTGTGGACGGCCCTGATTGTGGACGACATTGGGACGAGGCCCTCGTTTCGTCTGTAAGTTACGGACGGGATGCAACATCCGTCCGCAAGCCGTTCATAAATTACAGACAGGATGCAGCATCCATCCGCAAGCCGTCCGTAACTTACGGACGGGATGCAGCTTCCGTCTGCAACCCGTATGGATTTTACAGACAGGTCACGGTATCCGTTCGCAAGTTGGACGGTTTACGGACGATCTTCGTGACCCCATCTGCAAAATTTTATAAATTCTCAGCCATAGACATCGTTTCCTCACTCTCTCTCTCCAACCAAAAACTCTGCCCAGCCACCGCCCGTCGCCTCGTCCAGCCGTCGTCCGTCACCTCGTACAGCCCGTCTAGCCGCCCCAGTCGCCTCTCCGAGGTAAGGGTTCCAGTCGTCGCCAATTTCGTTTCGTTTTCATTTTATGCTTTCAAGCCGTTCGTTTACCATTTAATTTCATTTGTTGTGCGTTCCGGCCACTGTGCGTTCCGGCCGTCCGTGTTCAGTCGTCCGCTGTCGTCAGTTCAGCTTTATTTTCGGCCGTCCGTCTGTTTAGGTTTATTTTCAGCCGTTTCATTAATTTTATTTCGTTTCCGGTTTGTGATTATGGTGGCTGAATAGATATGTGTAAAACGAAGCATGTTTTTGCCTAAACGAACCATATTTATAAGTATGCAACTTAGTAGATAATCTTTATGGAAATAAATGTCGATTCCGGTTTATGATTATGGTGGATGAATGATATGTATGTAAGGTGTTCGATGAAATGTCTAAGAAACGTATATTAAGTTACGGGTAAATTATATTATATGAGTTATGGTTATAATTTAAATATGTATTAAGATTTGTGAGTTATGATTTATGAGTAATATATTTTTTTTAAAAACATATATTAAGTTATATGTTTTTTAAAAGTAAACAAATATATTAAATTATATGTGTTTTTTGAAATTATAGTACAATTCATTAGTGTTTAATTAGAAATTTAAATTTTTGAAATAAACAATCAAATAAAACTATATAATATTTTAAATTACAATTTTAGTATGTCGCGTCGTGTTGGAAGAGGCAGTAACACCAAAAATCCTTCAACATTTGAGGAAAGTGCCAATGACCCATCTCTTCCACAACACCAGAGACAATCAGAAACGTTATTTTCCGATTTTATGAATCCGAATTTATTTTCGAACACTGGATTGGCATAATATATGTTGTATCCCTTTAATCAGCAGATGCCACCACCGGTCGAGGCAATGATGCATCACGAGCCTCCGATGCATCAGGAATCAACAGTTAAAGAAATTTTAGCGATGGATGAGGAAAGACGTAAACTTCCTCGTATAGATCTGGATCGTGCAACCGGCGCACTTTGATATATAAACTAAATTTAAATTTAAATTTGTAACTTCTTAATTAATCAAGTCTTAATTTACTTTAAATTTTGTTTAATAGGTTTGGTATTAAACAGCTTAATCGTCATGTCTCAAAGACGATAAAAGTTTATTATGATCGTCCATGTTATAACTGGACGCGAACCGATCCTGATATCAAGGAACGGTGGTGGAAAGCTTTTGTGGTACATTTTTGTTAATATTCATTTCACTCTAAATTTAAAATTTAAAATAATTTTCCAATAAATAATATTTCATTATTTTTCAGCAAAAAATTTATTGGAATCCTGCAATAACCGGACTAGTAAAGTCCAAATTTTTACGGGCTATGGGAAAACGACTCAAATCTCTCGTAAAAGAATTGAAAAGAGATGGGAAGATAAAGGGCAAACCTCTTTGGATCCTAGATAATATCGGGGAACAGATGTGTATCTATTGGGATGATCCTAGCTTTAAAGAGAAAAGCCGGTGCGCTAGTCAATCTCGTCGTTCTGATAGAGCGGGATATGGGATAAGTGCACATATTGCTGGTTCCCGCTCCTTCGCGGAGGTTTACGAAGATTTGAGTTTTCATACAATTGACATTTGTTTAATAGTAAAAACATAAATTTTAATTTGTTTTAGACGAAAGAGAAGGGATGTGAACCGTCGTACGTAGAATTTTTGGAACGTACACACAAAAAGAAATCTGACGGTTCGTGGGTAGCTGCCAGAGCGAAACATATTCACGACGATGTTCTGAACATGGCATCAGAACGAGTGTCTCAAATCCCGCCGAGAGAAGATGGGACGCAACCTACTCTAACTCAAGAAGAATACAATGAGATGTATTTCGAGGTAAATTAGTTATAATTTTATAATAAATTTCTGATTTATAATTTAAATTGAATTTCAATATTTTTTGCAGCACGTAACACCGTAAAAAGGTCGTTTATTTTTCCTTGGAGGAATGGCAACACAACATGTGAGTTCCTCCAAAGGCAAGGAAAAAGTCGTGACCGAGGAACTTCGAAACACAATCTCAAAGATGCAAGAACAATTAGTACAACAAAATTCATCGTTCAACGCTCTAGAAAAGAAATTTGAACAATCAAGAAGAGAAGTTGAACAATCAAGAAAGGCACGTCAACATTGGCTTAGGATGATGAAGGAACACTTGTGCAATAACAATTGGGATACGACTGAAAACAATAAATATGATGACGACGACGATAATTTCCAATTACCACCAACAAGTTCGTAAATACATAATGTTAATAATGTATAAACTCTAATTAATTAATATTAATTTTAAATTTTAAATTTAAATTTCAAATTTTTGTTTTTTTTTAAAAAAAATTGCGGACGGGTGTAGTGTCGTCCGCAAAATTTAACGACGACCGTATTTCCATCCTTAAATTTTGGCGGACGGCTAGCCATCTGTCCGTAAATTGTGCGGACGGCTCGCGACCCTGTATGTAAAATATGTGGACGACTCACTACCATTCCGTAAAATTTCCAGACGGATTTGTCCCCATCCGTAAAGTTTAAGGACGGGTCGCAACCCATCCCAAAATTCCAAATTGATTTCCATCTTTACTCAGGTCGGGTTTCACGTCGATTTCCAGATAGTCTATTCTTCCAAAATTGTGGAAGGTTTGCGGACTAATTTTTCCGTTTGTATTTGCGTACGGATTGCGGACGGATATGTTTTGGCGACACATATTTGGGGACGGATTCTGGGCGTCCCTAATCTGTCCCTAAACATGTTTAGGGACGGATTAGGCAGTCTGGAATTATTAAATTTCTTGTAGTGACATCTCTTTGCCCCTTACCGGCTTGCACCTTATATGCTTGTTTACCCTTATTCTTTCGTTTCTTACTTAGAGTTTTGGTGCCACTTGAACCAGCATTTGGATGAAGACGATAGGAAAATTGGCTTAGAGGAACTTGAACTTAAGGTCTTCCTTTTACCACGCCTCCTCTTGCATGAGCATGACCTTAGTATCCGAAAGACATTATTTTCCTTAAGTTGGTTATAAGTTCTCCAAAATTGCTTGAAATCATACATTTGAATGACTTTAGCAAGAACTCAACTAACATACGCTCACCAAGATCAATATCCAAACTCTTGAGTTGGTTGTAGGTATTCACTATATGAGTGAAATGGTCATCCATAAACTAAGATATGGTGTACTCTCACGTCGATAAATCATTGATAATAGTAACAACTATCTTATCCATAATGTCTATCATAGTACACTTTCTAATATCAGTAAAGAAGCGCATCCTAAGTCTATTCGACATGTCCCAATTCTTCAACACTTTCTTAACTACCTTAGAACTTGTATCAGTCGATTTAGTAGGCACATTCATAATGAGAGCTGAATCAAATCCCAAAATGTCAGCATTTAGCTTCACATATTCGATTGAGACATCATAATTATGCTCATTAAAATTTATGCCATTCGCAATCATGCTTAACACAGTGGAGATTACTACAAATAATCACATCTCACATGTAATTTGCTTTGAATTCAGACAACAATTCAAACTATATTCTAAAATATTGTATTTAAATTCACTTTTGGACTAAATATAATACATTCAACATAAATCAAACAAAATATTTATAAGATTAAACAAAGTTTATAATCTACTTCAATTATTATTAAATATGAGTAAGATATATCTTTGGGAAATCATAAAACTACATGTTAATAACTATAAATATTTACCATCATTCTTAAATCTCGTTATGATGTTAAACATCTATATACATAATTTAAATCATTAATGAACTCGAGCGGACCCAGTTATTGTGCCCTTCCTGATTTCACATTTAGTCTGGCTTTGAAACTCCTCAGAACCACTAGGATAACAATTTATTGAATTTAAGGCGTGGTCTAGTGGTTTGAATCCTAAGGTGCTCCTCACGTTTTGTTTTGGTTTGGTTTGTTTAACAAATACATACATACATACACTTCCACCATTGTTTGGAATCCTCCAAATACAACTAAAATTCAAAGAAACGGACCAACCCACGAATGATTTTCGAAATCACCTTCACCAATTTCCTTCGAAATGTCAAAAACTCGAGAACAACCCGAAATTCGACTTTGGCTCTTAAATTTTCATTTTCGCCTTTCTTCGGTACCCTTCAAAAGCCAAATCCGGAAGACCGACCCACCGTAAATATAACGTAAAATCCTTTGTGGACGAGCGTTGAAATGACGCGACAAAACAAAGTCGAAGTACTTCTACCATCCTAAAACCAACAAACAAATCACGATATATTCGCAACATACAAGCGGCGAAATGGCATGTTTGTCATTGTGGTTGTACATGGCAAGGCTGGTACTTGGAAGGTGTCACCAGTGGACGAAAGAATTGAAACGGATGGTTTGAATAACAAATTAACGGTTCAATCTTCATCTGGTTGATTATTTATTTATATATGTTAAATTCAATTAAACTATGTTTTTCTTTAATTGAATAAAATTCAATAAACCATATTTCATGAATTTTAAATTGATAATTGAATAAAATTCAATAAGTTTTCTTCATAAACCTGAAAAACTCGAATTAGTGATTTAATATTCTATTATCCGGCTTTGATACCAAAAATGTTAATTATTTTTAATTCTACGATTCAATTAAATGCGAAAAATGAATCGATAATTGAATTATTACATCAACCATAACTCAAAATAAATAGTACTTACTAGAATCCATTGATTTTTCAATAATACTGAAACTATTTTCCGATACCAATTCCACAATACTTCCTCAAATTTCTCTTTGATGATATAAGAGAATAAATTTTTCTTTAAAAAAGACATGAGTTTAAATATATGTCTTTGGAATTGTCCTTTAATTTTTAATAACCACAAATCAATATCAGACTTTTAATTATTCACAAAATTATATTTGGAATTTCAAATTACCAAATTGGCATGGAAGAATTTTCACTAGATAGTTACCTCTTGAATTTTCAACAATTATCAAACACTTATATTTATACAAATTAACCTTTAGAATAAAATTTCTAACCGAAACAAGTCATTAATGCGTATTATGAATAATTTGATATAAACAATCAATTTTTCACATACAAAACTGTTTTAGATTTATCTATCATAATATCCATCGGCAACAATGTTAAAAAATATACTGGTACAGAACGTATGGCACGCCATTGTTGTCTTAAATAAGTACATCAAGTCTTTTAAGGACCAAGCATGTATGCTACATTATGTTCTCTCTTTCCTCTTTTCTTCTTCTATTCCAACATTTTGTACACGGCCGTTTTCTTCTTTTTCTTCTCCATCAGCATTTTGCTAGTTGTTGCATGGTTGGATTCGCTTCACTTGTCTATTTATGGCTGAAGCAGCTTGTCTTTCTCCTGTCCAAAAAATCATATTCGATTACTCCTAAAATTACGTTGTTTTGCTGTCCCGTTCCCGTTAAATCATATTCGATTACTCCTAAAATTACGTTGTTTTGCTGTCCCGTTTACATATATATATATATATAAGTTTTATCTTGTAACCACAAACTGAAAAACAATACACACATTTATAGTATTATAATAACCAGGGAAAAAGGATAAGTAACATCTCTGCCAAGTTTCAAAAATTTATCACCATAAAGAAGAGATATGAGGTTGTTTTCTGGTATAACTCCCGTTAGTTAATAAACTAATAAGCTACTAGGTTATGAACCTTGTTTAGTTCTGAATAAATAGACCATTAAGGATGGAAATATTGGTATAATATTGGATACAGGGATGGTGATCGGGGGAATTGTGGTAGTGCTAATCGCATTGGGGGCATTGGCATTCATATTTGTGATCCCTCCGGCTCCAAAGATATGCGGGTCCCTAAATGGGCCTCCAATCACTGCCCAGAGAATACGTCTGAACGACGGTCGTCATTTAGCCTATGAAGAACACGGCGTCCCGAGACAGAATGCTACCTTCAAAATCGTTTTTGTCCATTCCTATGCCACATTTAGGCGCGACACTGTCATCGCCAACTTTGTCCAACCTGTATTTTCCTCCCCATTATCTCTCTTTCAATCTTTTATATGCTTAGATCTTTGTTTTCTTTCATCTTACATGTACGTTGTCCTCAGGGTTTTCTAGAGAAACATGGTATTTATATCGTGTCATATGATCGACCTGGTTATGGAGAGAGCGATCCTCATCCCAAACGTAATGAAAAGACTTTGGCTTATGACGTCGAACAACTTGCTGACCAACTTCAACTAGGATCCAAATTTTACGTCGTTGGGTATTCTATGGGTGGCCAGGCTGTTTGGGGGGTTCTCAAGTACATCCCTCAGAGGTACTACACACGTACATGCTCCGTAAATTATTCAAACTCTTGTTTAGGGACCCCCGTTAAGCTAGCACCATGAAATTGATAAAAAATTATGATTCCTCAATTTTTAGGCTTGCAGGAGCTGCATTGCTTTGCCCTGTGACGAATTCATGGTGGCCAGGTTTCCCTAAAAAACTGACGTGGGAATTATGGAACAAGGAGTCCAAAAGTGACCGGTTCACAATGCTTGTTACTCATTACACTCCGTGGCTTGTGTACTGGTGGAAGTCTCAGAAGCTTTTCCCATCATCATCTATGGGGACAAATAGTCCCAAGTTATTCTCCCCTCAAGATATTTCTGTACTGCCAAAACTCGCCCAAAGGACGGCATACAAAAACCAAACGACGCAACAAGGAGTCCACGAATCGTTGAACCGAGACATGATTGTTGGGTTCGGGAAATGGAAATTCGACCCTATGGGACTCGAGAATCCATTCCCTAAAGGCGAAGGATCGGTTCATATCTGGCAAGGTGATGATGACCGACTTGTACCGGTTCAATTACAAAGGATCATTCCTCAAAAGTTGAATTGGATCAAGTACCATGAGATTCCTGGAGCTGGTCATTTATTCCCTATGGTTGAAGGAAATTGTGAAGCCATCTTGAAGGCACTTTTACCTCTTGATTTGTGATCTTTTACTTTGCTCTTTTCAATTCTTTTGAATACGATATGTGCAGTTTGCATCATGGCAATTTATCATATATTTATACTTCTGTTGTTTAGGCTAAAGCAAAAGCATTTATTCCGAATTATCTAATTTCCTTTTTCTTCATATTTTTTTGAGCTCCAAAGTCTTTTTATATAACTAGGAAGGAAACCACACGATGCGCGGGTTTTTATCAATTTTTTATTATATAATTGAAATTTCTATGTCATAAATAGATTATCATATCAAAAATTCGTGTAATCGATGATGGTTAAATATTTTATATCTTATTTTATGAAAAGAATAATTAATATATTTGAATTTTATTATAAATGTCTAAGTAATTATTATAGTTCAATAGCAAGATCAAGAAAACCAAATTTTGATATAATCATCTGATAAATGATTAGGCTAAAGAGTAGATATTTTGAGAATTTATAAATATTCTATCACAATAGAAATCGAGATAATATTTGTTGATTTTTTTTCTCTTTATATAACATGTTTTACTTTCATATATAAATCAATTTAAATTAATAAAAATGGAATTGATGATTGGATTACTAAGTCAATGTCGACGTAACTCCACCACAATTGAACAAAAACTCGAATTTTAATATATAAGATTTAATTTAATTTAAGTTTTTTAAACATGACATTTCATTTATAACATTTCTTTTTTTTTTGTGTTATTTCAAAAATGTTTCGTTTTTTCTTCATTATGTATTTATTTGATTATAATAAAATTAAAATTATAAAAATACAAAAGAATGATAAGGAAGATGAAATGTTTTATTGTGTATTCATTGGAATAATTTATGATAAAACAATTTAATTAAAAAATAAAAATTTGAAAGAAGATGTGGCGGTGTGAGAAGAGATAAAAATATTAAAATAGTATTTTTGAAAAAATATATATCCAATGTATATGATATATATATATATATTAACATATATTAAATATATATATAACTCTTTGGTGTTATTTAAAATAATATAATAGAATATGGATATAAAAAATATATCCAATATATGTGAATATATATTAAAAAATATTGTATATACTTTAAAATTTATATATAAATAAATAGGTTTTTAATATGGATATAAAAATATATATATCTGATATATATAAATATATATATATATATAAAAATATATATATGAATATATAAATATATATTAAACAAATATGTATATATTTTAAAATATATATATATAAATAAAGAGTTTTTTATGGATAAAAAAACTTATTTTTTAACGTTTGATATCCTTGCTGAAGTGGCTTCACTAGATCAATCTCGCAACGATTATTATATATATAACTTCTGTGTTAGTCAAGTACGTAATGGCCTCTTGAGAATCACACGCATAGTTCTTTTGGCGATAAAGATGATATAATAAAACAAATACGAACGTGTAGGGGTGATCAATTCGGGTTTCGGACCAACTTCCTCGAGTTTTGAAAAGCTGGATCCAAATGGAACCAAATATTTTCGGTCTGGATTTGGTTTGGATTATGGCAGCTTGAGTTCAAGAGAATTTGTACCACTTAAAATATTGTAAAACGAGTGGTATAATATATGGTACGATGTGTGATAAAAAGTGCAATATTATATAGTGTGTGGTACAACGTATATGGTACAATGTGTATGGTATAACGTATGGTACAACGTGCAACGTTATATGGTACAACGTATGGCACAACATGTGTCATAACATTTGTCGACTCGTCACAACGTGCTGGTACAATGTTGTGCCTATCACACGTTGTACCATATATTGTACAACATTGTATAAGACATTGTGTTACCCGCATTATGTGACAATGTTGTACTGCACGTTGTACAACGTGTGATACAATGTTGTCCCACAAAACGGATAGCACAATGTTGTATCACACGTGTACACGTTGTACCTCATGTTGTACAATGTTGATTGATAAATTTTTATTTTTTGCTATTTTGTTGTGTAGGATGAATGCTAAAGGCACTACATTGTGAGTATGAGGGGTTTTATCACAATATCCCAAATGATGAATGGATACGGTGAGTTTCAGAAAAGGATAAAATTTATAAATTAATGTTTAATAAAAATTTAAGAAGTGTGAAATACAATGATTTTGTTTATCACATCGGTAGGAATGTTCATATGGATAAATCTACGAAGAAAATAAGATTGAATGATGTTTCAATGATTGTAGGACTTAGACGATAAAGATGTTATTGGTTATTTGTTAGAAGTTGATAAGGATTGATACATAAATGTCTTACATGTTGATATGACCAACAAAATCCAAGAAAATAGAGATAATAGTTTTCATACATTTTATGAAAATGATAATGTTGAAAAAGAAAGTGTTGAGAATAAAAATGTGTTGAAGCAGAAGACGAAATTGAAAATGGAGAACGTGTTGAAATCGAAAATGAGATTGAAAATGAAGAACGTATTGAAGTAAAAACACAAAAATGAAATAGCTAAAGAAAAACGTGTTTAAGACAAAAATGAATTGTACCTTGATGATTTAAGGTATGACTGGTGGGCCCGCAAATGCAACATTTAAGTTTTTTTTTTTGTGATTGTGGGTGAGATAAAAAGTGACTATTGGAGTTGCAACCGCCTGCAAACACTTATAATTGTGAACTTTTAACGCAAGAAAAATATTGTGATAGCGTTTGGAGGCGATTTGATCAAATGACAAGAATACCTCTAAAACCTATATAATCAACAAAAAAATTATATGTATATGTATATACATGTATATTAATAAATATTTATGTATATGCATTGAATATACACATAAAATACATGTATATACACATATTATCATGCATATACATATATACATATGTATATATACACACAATATATACAAGCATGTACTTATGTATAGGCATATATACACATGGATGGACATATCAATACACATATACAATCACATGTATATATATAGACATACATTTGTACACATATCGAGAGAAAAAACAACAAAGAGGAAAAAAATCAAAAGAATAAATAATAAATCATATCTCGCATTAGTTCTCCTTGGTTTGCGTCATCAACAAATTAAACAAATTCGAACCCAGCTTCTTCCCGACCTCAAACGCCAAAACCTTTAAACTTTTAACAAATTTTGTGACACGAATATAGACCTTCATGTCATACATCATCAAGCTCAGGGATTCCACGTCATTGGACCTCCCCATTAAGAGTAATGGTGGAGCTTTCTCTTTAACTTTTCCATTTCCTGCAGCTTTCTCTCCAGCTTCCTTTACTAGAGTTTTCCCTTCAGCTTCCTGATTTGTTGAAGGTTCCTCTTCACAAGTGCCACCTTTCTTTCGGTGTTTCTTTATAATGTATGGTGTCCTCTTCTATTTAGATTATTGTAAACTGTCTACCTTTTTCAAGTCTTCGATCATGGCTTCGGAGCAACATGTAATGTCCTATTCTTTATAGGCATCATCAAGATATAAACCACATGGTACCTTGCTTTTTTTAACATCTTTATGATGAAATTTTTAATATAATTGAGACGTCTTTCAAAAATATTGAGACGTTCTTCAAAAATATTGAGACGGTCATTGACTTTTTGCATCATTTTTGCGTACATAGCTTCAAGGATGGCATCTTTGGATCGTAAGGGAGTCTGTGGGGGTAGGACTATTGTTTCTATGTTGTTGATTTAGGGTTTCTCATAACGAGATCAATTTCTTAGATGTATTGAAAGAAAACGGGAACATCTCGATTTAACCTAAACATCCAGTCATCAACAACGAGATCAGCTTTGTCTGACTTGAGATCTCTCATGTATAGGATCTCAGGTCTTTTAGGGATAATGATGCTTTTGATATCAAATAAGAAGTGTTACATAAAGTAGAATCCATGTTATGGATACCGTGTGGCACAGTGTTGTTAAAATTTGGTAAATTTTACGAGTAGACTAATCATAGAGATCACTCAAAACGTGCCCACCAGTACCAGAACGTTCTTATAAAAAGAATCTATTCAAATTTAGACAGAAATATTATTAAACTAGCCAACAAAGATAAACTAATTAAATTAATTTGAATTTACACATAGCTCCAAAGCAAAATAAATCCAAGAAATATCCAGATTTTCTTCACGGCGTCGTTAAAATTGTAGAGCATATGATGAATCTCAAAAAAACTTGAAGAAACGTGAACCTTCTCCAAGGGAAATTGGTGCAAGCTTATAGGTCATCGGCGATTCGAATTAAAAAATCGTCGATGGGGCCACTAAATCTATTCTTGCCTCTAATGGTCGAGTCCAAAAAGTACAACATGGTCATATTCAAGTTGTCTTCGCATCTCGACAGTGAAAACATTTTTTCTTCACATCGTGGATGGTGATTGACTTTTGGTTTGGCCAATACCTCTCCTTGAACCCACGAGCGCCAAGTTTTAACAAAATTTATAGATATTGGTCACATTTGAGTCTAGATATGACATCGATCTTTATAAGAAAATACCAGATATTACACCATTGAGAACGAAACCATAATCAATTTCTCTTATTTGTCATTACAACGTGAACAAGCAGCATCCACATCTCAACCATTGTGTTTTGTTTCATCCTCTTTATATGGAATATGCTTGAATTGAGGATGTTCCATGAATCATTCCATCTATTTCGTGTCCAAGACTTCTCGTAATTCTCTGATCGTCTTGAATAGTGAATGTTTCGCTACAATTTTACATGATTGCAAAAACTTCATTTCATTTCTCTTATTTTCCATTACAGCGTGAACAAGAAGCGTCCACATCTCCACTATTTTGTTTTGTTTCATCCTCTCTATATGGAATATGCTTGAATTGAGGATGTTCCATGAATCATTCAATCTCTTGCGTGTCCAAGACTTCTCGTAATTCTCCGATCGTCTTGCATAAAGAACATTTCATTGCAATTTACAATGTTACAAAAACTGGATAGGCTAGAAATATAATCCTCTTGGATCTATAGGTTCATTTGTGAGGTATGTCAAACATAGGAAAAGAAAAAAATAATTAATACAATAGTAAACGTGTGGTAAAATGTTGTACAACGTGTGGTAAAATGTTGTGCACAAATTGTGGTTCAACATTGTGCACACGTTGTGCACAAATTGTGGTTCAACATTGTGCACACATTGTGCACAATGTGTAGTCACCGTGTTGTTACATCTTTGTGTCTACCACATGTTGAACCATACATTGTACACACCGTTGAACCACACATTGTACCAGATGATGTACCAGACGTCTTACAAAGTGTAGGACAATATTGTCGCACAACACGGATGGTATAACACGTGTCAACTATTAAGGAAAGTTTATATTTTATATTAAGTAAAGTTTATATTTTATATTTAGGAAAGTTTATATTTTATATTAAGTAAAGTTTATATTTTATATTTAGGAAAGTTTATATTTTATATTAAGGAAAGTTTACTTACTTAGGGTTTTCAATTGTCTATAAATAGTCTTGTAAACCCTTCGCTATGGAATAAGAAAATACATTAGCTATTATGGTATCAGAGCCCAAGTCATAAGACAAAATAACCTATTTTTTTTCTGCCTACCCTGTTTTAGCCGCCACCCCCTAATTCGGTCGCTCTTCCCTGCGCTATCTCAGCCTTCATTGACGACGTTTCCTCTTCAACGTCAACTCCTATCTGTCATGGCTACGAAACAATCCGCTTCATCCTCTGCTCACTACACCAACACTCGTTCCCAACAACACTTTCGCGGACGAGGTAGAGACCATACATCTGATCATCGATCACACCGCTCGCAATCTAAAGGGTATCAAGGCAAGTGCCAAGCATGTGGAGTCTTTGGACATAGTGCAAAGAGATGCCCTCAATTCACACTGATCCCGGCGCACAGATCTCCAGGACATTCACATCCTCCACAGCCTCAGCAATCGTGGCAACCGCAGGCTCACAATGCGCTCGCACCGTACTATGATTCTGGTTCGTGGCTTCTTGACAGTGGGGCTTCGCATCATATCACATCCGATCTTCAAAATCTGGCACTTCATAGTCCATACCGTGGAGGAGAGGATGTGATTGTTGGTGATGGCTCGACCTTACCAATAACTCACACGGGTTCTTTTTCTATGCCTTCTACCACACGTCCTTTATCGTTTACTAATGTGCTTTGTGTGCCATCGATTCATAAAAATCTCGTCTCGGTCAACCAGCTTTGCAATACTAATGGAGTTTCTGTGGAATTCTTTCCACATCTTTTTCAGGTGAAGGATCTCAGCACGGGGGCACCAATCCTAACAGGTAAAAGTAAAGACGGTATCTATGAGTGGCCGCTCAAACCCTCCTCTGCGTCAACCTTTGTTGCTTTCAGTAGTGTCAAGTCCACTTTATCCGAGTGGCACTCTCGTTTAGGTCATTTATCCCTTCCTATGTTAAAGCATGTCGTGTCTAAGTTTCACTTGCCGTTGTCTCGGAATTCCTCCATTATGTTTTGCAACTCTTGCGCTCGTAATAAAAGCCATAAACTTCCTTTTACTCAATCTACTATCACTTCCTCTATGCCTCTAGAAATACTTTTTTCTGACGTATGGATGTCTCCGCTTGCTTCCATCGATGGCTTCAAATACTATGTACTTTTTGTTGATCATTTCACTCGTTACTCTTGGTTATACCCACTTAAAGCCAAATCTCAAGTCCTTGACACGTTTATGAAGTTCAAAGCTCTTGTCGAAAACAGATTCAACACTAAAATCAAAACACTTTACACTGATAATGGAGGTGAATACATTTCCCTAGCCTCCTTCCTTTCCTCCCATGGTATCTCTCATTTCACTACCCCACCCCACACACCCGAGCACAACGGCATTTCGGAACGTCGCCACCGACACATAGTCGAAACTGGCATGTCTCTTCTTATGCATGCGTCCCTCCCTCTCTCTTTTTGGTCTTATGCATTCACCACGGCTGTCTATCTGATCAATAGAATGCCAACTCCAACACTTTCCATGTCATCACCTTACATAAGTCTCTTTGGGGTTGATCCGAATTATGAGAAACTTAGGGTCTTTGGGTGTCTCTGTTATCCTTGGCTTCGCCCTTACTCCTCCCACAAATTATCCCCTCGATCTACTCCATGTGTCTTCCTAGGATACTCTCCCACACAAAGTGCCTATCTATGTCTAGAGCCAGTTACCTCTCGTATCTATGTGTCTAGACACGTTGAGTTTCATGAAAACATCTTCCCTTATGCGGCCTACTCAAAATTCTTCCCGTCCATGTCACCACACCCTTCGTCATCATCCCCCTTGTCTTCGGACCCTACTGTTTCTCTCGTCCCCTCCTCTGTTCCATCGTCCTCGGGTCTGCCCCCCAGCTCGGATTCTTCACCTTCCATGACTCCTACCATGGACACTCATGTGGATCATGATGATGCCGACCCTGTTACAGTTGCAGACACCTCCCAGCCAGTCTCCCTGCTCGATCATGCTGCCGTGACCTCTGTATCCACCTGCTCAAGCACTGATCCTGAAGCTACGGTGCAACCTACAACAAATCTGCATCCTATGACGACACGGTCCAAGAACAACATCAATAAGCCAAACAAGTTATTCTCCCTCTTGGCCACGGCGTCAGGGACTGACATTGAACCTACATCAGTTGCCCAAGCATTAAAAGACTCAAACTGGCGCAAGGCTATGACGGAAGAGTTTGATGCGCTTATT
>CM071861.1:3927466-3938200 GCA_036759665.1 Gynandropsis gynandra | reverse complement strand
TTTTTTTAAATTCATATGTTATAGAATTTTTCAATATTTATTCAATAAAATTATTATATATTTGTAAATTTTTAACATCCCGCGCATTGCACGGCTTCTTTTTCTAGTTAATTTTAAAATACTATTAATTTGGTAAAGTGAACTTTGATTAAGTTCATTTGACGTTGAAGACCCTGAGATAACTGCAACTCGAGCTTTTCTTCAACTAAACCTTCAGAGAGTGGAACAATTCCTAAAACCCTAATATCTCAAAGAGACAGAAACTAGTTATCCACTTAGAGAACAAAGCCATCGACCCAACGAATTGAGCTAATTCCAAGGAACTTGCCAGCCGTTGGTAATACGTCTAACAAGCCATTGACCTTGCATCTAAACTCATTTGCCAAGGCAAAATGAACAAAATTCATTGTTTATTGAGAGGAAGATGCCGGCAACAAGAAATCCAGTTGAAATACAATGACAAGAAATGCACTAGAGAACAATGATGTTTTATTTGCAGATAATAATCCAGATAAATTGAATATGCACTAAGCAGCACGAAGGATTGCAGCTCAAATGGAGATGAAGTGGATAAATGATTACTTGGGCAAGCCCGTTTCAGGATCAAGAAGGGCGCGAGTTTGATCGTGAAGCACAACAGGACCTCTTCCAGGTCTGGTGCAGATAAAATAATTTACTTCCCCTTTGCGAACATTGTCTTTCATTTCTGGTGGAGGATGCAGACCTTCCAATCCGGCCTCTTGCAGAATCGATTTATCACCTAACACGTAACTGATAAAGAATGAAATGAGGTCCAAACATTAGATTGTTAGATGGTAGCAACTAGGCCTGACAATTTCTGGTTTCGGTTAGGATTTCAGATCGGATACAATGGGTACGGATTATTCGGGTTTTAAAAAACAATAACTGAATTAAATCGGTTTTGGTTCGGTTCGGTTGTATAACGGTTCGATTGTATAACGGTTCGATTCGGTTATATATCAATAAAATATTGTAACAAAAATAAAACCCGAACTCTAATTCTTTCGCTTCCGTTATATATCAATATAATATTGTAACCAAAATAAATCCCGAACTCTAATTCTTTCGGTTATTATTCAATTATTTCGATTTTACCAATCATTTTATCATATAAAATTATAAATAAATGATAATATTCTGAATATTTCAAATAATTCATATATTTTACAAAATATAATATAATTTGATATTTAATTATTAATTATGTTAGATAAATATTTATTTGATAAATATCATTTATCTATATTTTTATGTAACCAATCGGTTATCCACCACAATTATTCGGTTAATAACGGAACCGAACCGAATCCATTCGGTTTTTTAACTTTCATACCCGATCAGTTATTTTATCTATAACCGAACCGAACCGCATGACAATAATTCGGTTCGGTTTTATATAACCGAACCGAAATGTCCACCCCTGGTAGCAACAACTCTCCTTTCAATATAGTATACTGTCATCTAGTACTTTTTTTCTTCTCTTAACTTAACTCACCTATTCATATCAGTGTCGGCCTGAGGGGGGAAGCAACAGAGCAGCTTCTGAAGCAATTGAACTGCCACCTTTCTATTGGGTGCAATCATGACCGCATTTGGCCCCGCATCAAAAGTGTAAGCAACCTGGCCAGTTCATAATTATGAACCCATACGCCAATTTCATAAAAATAAAAAAAGACATCAAGAAGATTAGATCAGCCTCACATTCAGTTCAAAAATTGATCAGATGGTGTGTGCAAAGAAAAAGTGAAAATCAATACCTGTGGGGTCCCCTCAGATCGATTCCACTTTTCAATTAAGTTAATTATCCTGGAAATCAGTTAACAGCTTTTGGATATCATGACGTTGAGAGCCAACTATAAGTGCATCCAATAACTATGATTAAAGGACTTACCTGTGGGAAGTGTCATTCATGTAAAATATGGGTGGAGATGTATCCATGCAAACAGCGTGAAACTGATTACTGTCAGCACATGTCAATTGTGCAAAAGATGCAAAATCACGTTTATTTATAGCTTCTTCCATTTGCAAAACACGTTGAGGCACAACTTCCTGAACATTAACAAACAGAGCAACAAGATAAACTAACCTAAAACATTACACCGAATGTACAACATAGTTTCAGATTTATTTAGTTTTTAACTGCAAGCAATATTGAGTTACCTATAAGAATTACAGTCTTTCACTAAATATCAAGACCAAACATACCCTTGCTCTATGCTGTAGAAGCAAACTTGTCTCAACACTCTCACGCATTCCTGAAGTGCTGCTTGTTTCCTTCTGCCGTGAACTCACCTGGTTTAACCCAAGCGAAAGTGTTAAAAAGGAAGGTAGAAACAGATAAAACAGTGATGGGAATCATTCCACACACTAGAATTATAACAGTGTTTAAACAGGAATATTTTTTTTTTTTTTTTTTGCTATGCTTCCAACCTATCTTAGTCATGGTTATGACACTAGAGACTACATAGTGACAGACTGTTATATTCACTAATTATAACAAGTCAAACTAGGTCCTCTAGGAATACTTATCCAGATACATTGTTCGCTGTGATGACAGCACGAAAGAGAGTGTTACATGGAATGAAAAGAATATTGAAGAGTGAGATTAATTCAGAGATGAAATCCAATAGTCATTCGGACTAAATATTTGTAAGATGCGTACCACTGCAATGATGATAACAAGATCATTCCAGTGTTTCTCATCTTTCAGTTGAACTGCCAAGCTGTCAGTTCCGTTTTCTTTGTTTCCCATAGTCCACTTGACAAATCCACCAAATAAACTACGACATGCGCTTCCTGAACCTTGCCTACATGGAGAAATGGACAAAATCCATGATCATTACCACCAAATTTCATGTAGAATCCTCAACCGGACATATTTCACCAACGACGCCCAGGGCAAACATGGGACTTTCTACAACATAACTGATGCATAAAAGAAATATTCATGGTGAAAATAAAATGTGTCAAATGGGATCTCGTATTTGGGACAAAGAAAGGTAATAAATAAAGCAATAAGATGGAAATGCAAGGAAATAGAGTAGCATAAGCCATACCTGGCTATTGCAGAAAGATGGCTGGGATCTTCATTTACATTCATCAACGTTGAAAGTGCAAATACTGTAAAAGAAGAGCAATTGATATATGCAATTACAGTACAGCAAAAGAGGTAACATCACCTAAAAGTTTTCAAAATTAATGAAAAAAACTTGAACATATAAACTAAATATTAAGAAAGGAAGAAAAGGCGAAAGAGGAAAAGAGCAAAGGATAGACAGCAGTGGGCCATTTGACTACAAAGGGCACTATAGTTCCCCTATATAGTTCTGCTGCTTCAATGTTATGATACAACACAACAAAACAGAGGAAAAAAGAACAATACCTAGACAGGCAAATCCAGCAGCCGATGATGCTAAACCAGCAGCAGTAGGGAAGTTGTTATAAGAAGAAATATGTAAATGCAATTTCTCCCAATCCTTCTTTTCAATCTTGACACCCTTTTCTTTGTCTTCAACACAGCTCGCACGATTACGAATTTCTCTTAAACAATTTTGGTACCTACTGCCGGAAAGGGAAATTTCCTATACTAACCAGGGAAAGTAGATAAAAGAAAAGACCTTGAATCAAATAGGTCGGAATCATCCTTCCAAATCAATAGCATAGTTTAATTAGCCAAAATACGCCTACTTCCATGGAGCTGATAGGGATTGTTTCATGAACTCACGTAATCGTTGAACTCTTGCAAATTGATCCAACTAATCAATACAACTATTTATTAGACCATGTAAGAAGAAACCACAACTAGCTATTAAGTATTTCAAATTGCCATCTTCGCAGATTGAGACAAAGAATGAAGCAAACAACGAGGAACCATTTTCGTCAATCTTTCCCCAGCATATCATGAGCTCCTCCATTTGGGGACAGCGTCTTAAGATTATCCAATCTATAAAAACATGGAAGCGCATCTAGGGAAACGGATACAGAGATCAAAGTTCAGCTCGGCGAAAATGGATTATAATAAACTCTGATGTACCTTGCCATTGAGCCACATTCGATCGCGATCAAAGGTGGGGCTAACAGCGACAGTGGTGGTAGTGCAGAGATGATCGGGATCAAGCGTGATACTAATGCTATCGTTGATGGGTAGGATACGAGTCTCGTCTCTCTTACCCCAGTACTTGATCACGGCGATGTTCGTCGGCGTCTGTGCCGTCACCATCACCACCCATGATTTCTCCGTCGCCATATCCGTCGTCGCCCGAGAACTCAAAACCGTAACCGCTTCGTCTGCGGAGAACTGAAACAACAAAACTCTCAAATCTAAGGGAATGAAGAGGCGGAGAATTCGAAAGACGATAGACACATGGCTGAAGGGAAAATCAGCAGATGAGATTAAATAACTAATATTTAGTCAGAATTAGAAACGTTTTATTTGGTGCCAAAACAAAGTTAGAAGAGAAGTGTAATTACGTAAGGGAGTCCAAACTTTTAAGGATATATGTTGTAAGAATCCTCAAAAAAAGAAAGTGCGGGGGAGTTCAAAACGTATAATTCTGTTAACATGCGACAATATTAAATAAATTAAAATTTCCGTGGCAATAAAAAAATTGTAAAAATAAAATACGAATGATACGTGGGATACCAAACTTTAGAAATAGTTGAAATATTATACAAAATTTATTTTTTAGTGTAAAACAAAACAATAGATCACATAGACAAAGAAATATATATATAATTTTATTTTAAAATCTGATTTACAAAACATTTTTAGAAATATATCTAGAAACTATTTTCTATGTGATATATAAGTAAAATATAAAATTTATTTTACTAAAAACTAAAATGTTTTGTATATAAATATATTAAATTAATGGTTTCATTTTGGCATGTACCGAATTTGCAAATTTTGTAAGCTTAAACGAATTTCACAAATCTGTACAAAAAAACTAATGTGAATATATATTGTTATTTTACCTTAAAGATATCCATCTTTTGTTTCAGAAATCAATGTAACAATTCCCCTTCCAAACAAATTCATCCTACCTACCTCAGTGATTAGACCTGCAACATCGAAAAAACAGCGTATTCTTCCTTTAAAAATTATGTTTTAGTCTTATTTCCTCTCGATTTTGACCATCATCCTATTCTCCTCAATTTTCAGTTTTTATCATATTCTCTCCTTAAAAATCATTTTTAGTCCTATTCTTCCTCGATTTTGACCTCATTCTATTCTCCTTCAATTATCAAAAATCTGCCTAAAACCCTTCCGATTTTGACTCAATTTTGACCAAATTTTGATTTAAATTTTGGCCCAATTTTAACCTAATTTTGATTTTAATTTTATTTAAATTTTAATTTTGATTTTAATTTAAATTTTGATTTAATTTTTATTTTTATTTTTATTTTGATTTTAATTTTAATTTTGATTTTAATTTTAATTTTAATTTTAATTTTAATTTTAATTTTAATTTTAATTTTAATAAATCAAGTTAATTATTCAATTTAATCGACTTACTTGATTTGATTTCGAATAAAATTAAGTACGATTTTTTACTTGAAACCAATTTTAACCCAAAACCGAATCCAATTTTGACTCAAATTTTAACCCAAAACCGATCCAATTTTGATCCAAATTAAGATATCAATTTTGACTCGACTTAATCCGATTTTTTACTTAATTTTGATCCGATAAAATTAAGTACGATTTTTACTTAATCCGTAATTTTAACCCAATTTTGATTTTAATTATAATCTTGATTTTAATTTTAATTTTGACCCAATTTGTACTTAATTTTGACCCAATTTGTATTTAATTTTAACCCAAAATCGACCCCAATTTTGACTCAATTTTAACCCAAACCGATCCAATTTTAACCCAAATTATGATCTCAATTTTGACTCGATTTAATCCTAATTAATCCGAGTTAAGTATAAATTGAAAATCCGATTTAATTCGAATTAAGTATAAATTGAAAATTCGATTTAAACCAAATTAAGTATAAATTATGATTAAATCGAGTCAAAAATTGAGTCAAAACTATGTCAAAATTGATTTTAATTTTGACCAAATTTTAATTTTAATTTTGATCCAAATATGACTCAATTTTGGTCTAGTTTTGACTCAATTTTGATTCGATTTAATCCCAATTTATACTTAATTTTGACCAAAATTCATACTTAATTTTAACTCGAATTTTAACAATAAATCAAGTTAATTATTCAATTTAATGGACTTACTTGATTTAATTGATTTCAAATAAAATTAAATACGGTTTTTTTATTTGAAACCAATTTTAAACCAAAATCAATTCGAATTAAATCAAGTCAAGATTGAGATCGTAATTTCGGTTAAAATTGGATCGGTTTTGGGTTAAAATTGAGTCAAAATTGGGGTCGACTTTGGGTTAAAAAGTAAAATTGAGTCAAAATTGGGGTCGATTTGGGTTAAAATTATGGATTAAGTAAAAATCGTACTTAATTTTATCGGGTCAAAATTAAGTAAAAATTCGGATTTAATCGAGTCAAAATTGATATCTTAATTTGGGTCAAAATTGGATCGATTTTGGGTTAAAATTGAGTCAAAATTGGATTCGATTTTGCGTTAAAATTGGTTTCAAGTAAAAACCCGTACTTAATTTTATTCGAAAACAAATCAAGTAAGTCGATTAAATTTAATAATTAAATTGATTTATAAAAATCAAAATTAAAAATCAAAATTAAAATTACAATCAAAATGGGGTCAAAATTGGGTCAAAATTAAAATCAAAATTTGGTCAAAATTGGGTCAAAATCGGAAGGGTTTTAGGCAGATTTTTGATAATTGAGGGGGGAATAGGATGAGGTCAAAATCGAGGGAGAACAGGACTAAAACATGATTTTCAAGGGGGGAATAAGATGAAAACTGAAAATCGAGGGGGAATAGGATGAGGGTCAAAATCGATGGGGAAATAGGACTAAAGCATGATTTTCAAGGGGCGAATAGGCTATTTTTCCTGCAACATCTCTTAAGCATTAGTTTGTTCACTTCATTCTGATTCTTCTCAAGTGTTTACAGTCGCCACAAGTCAGCTGAAATAGAAAACACCACATCTTCAAATAAACTAAGACGAACGATTATTCAATACAACGTGCCTATAATTTTATATGTATCACATTCTCCATCTTTATAAAAAAACTGTAGAAAATAAATGAAAATATTTTCTCCTCAAACTCTTTCAATCTTTATGGTATTAGAGGCTCGAAATTTCTAAGGTCTTTCAATCTTTCTGATTCGTGAACGAAACTCTTTTTTTATTCCCTATTCACATCAACATTTCTAACTTTGTCACGCTAAACCCCAAAAGCACAAATTACCTAATATAGAAGACCCAAATTGAGTCTCTTCTCGACTCCTAAGAGCTATTTGGCTTCATCAATGGTCACAAAACCGCCAGAAAATTTTACAACAACCAATGGCGATATAGTCATTCACACACCGATACTAGCTAGTAAAATCTTGGATATATAAAACACTCTAATAAAAATATTTAATTTTATTATTATTGAGGTCTGATAGTCTCTGGCTCGCAACTTTAATTAGCTTTATATCTCACGAGAATTAGACCTCCTTGCCTCCTTGCAAAATGTCTCATTTGGAAGGCAAACCAATGTCTCAGTATCTCAAAGATTTCAAATCCATCTATGACCACTTAACCTCAATCTGAAAATCTTTCTTTGAGCCAAATGAAGATCTTTCAGTTGTTGAAAATTTCAGGCAAATAATACAAGGCATTCATCATATTCAAACTCACGTCCATGCATAGATTTCTTCATCCCACATACGTGGATATCATCATTCAACTCACAAGTTTGGCTCTCACAACTAAAACCTACAAGGTGCCTAAAGTTTCTCACCATGCAGCCTACACCACAAGTAGATCTGGTGATGCACAACATTCCACTCCTTCATTCAACAACTTCTATGATAGAACTAATTCGTCCTACTCTAGAAGTAATGGTATGTATAATAATCAAAAAGGAAAAAATTCGTTTACATCCAGAGGTCATGGGTTTATTCAGCAAATATATTCAAATAATCAGATGCAAAACACTAAAAACAATCATTACACATGAAACTATTCGATCCTATGTAAAATTTATGGAAAAACAGGTTCTATGGATTTATAATGTTGACACCAATTTCATAATTCTTTTCAAAATCAAGAAATACCATAAACACTCACCATTGTCCAACTAACAAAACCTTTGGAGACTGACTGGTACCTAGATTCTGAAGTTAATTCCCATATGACTAACTCTTTGAGTCATTTGCACCTCCAACAACTACAATGGATCAGACAACTTCATGGTAGGTGATGGTTCCCTTCTCTTTATCACACACATAGGCTCTGTATACTTCAATTTCCCTCATGTACAATTCCCTTACAAAATGTCTTAGTTGTTCCAACTCATAAATCCTTACTCTATATTTCTCAATTTACCTCATACATTTCATGTTATGTTATTTTTTACCCTAATGGTGTTTTCCTTAAGGAACATGAAACATAAACGATTCTAGAAAAGGATCTAAAAAACTAATGGCCTCTATATGCTTGACTCATCTGCACATCAACCCTTTTTCTCTATAAAAAAATGAGTCACTTCTCAAGAAATATGGCACATCCGCTTAGAAAATCCTAATGATGAAGTTCTCAATGTACTTAGGACCTCGGGTAAGATACATGTTAACAAACAATAACGTTATGCTTCCTTTTAGTAGATCTCTTTTTCAACCATCAAAACATCTAGAATTGTTACATTGTGAATTATAGGGAACTCTCTCTTGTCGTTTCCAATCAAGGTTTTAAGTACTATATTATTTTCATTGATTATTTATCTCGCTTTTGTTGGTATTTCTCTTTAAAGTTCAATAATGAATTTACTGCAGTCGTTATTAAGTTTCAAAAAATATTGAAATGCACCTGAATAAGAATATCAATACCTTTCAATGTAATGGTGGTGGTGAGTTCAATTACACTCTATTCAAGAATCATCCTATTGGATATGGAATCGAGTTAAGGATGTCTTACCCACACACACCTTGGGAAAAATGATGTCTCTAAAAGAAGGCATCATCATCCGGTGGAACCAAGTCTTTTCATGATTCTGCAATCAAAGGCATATCTTCTTTATTGGGTTGAGGCTTTTCAACGGTATATTTTATGATTAACTTATTATCATGTTCTATTTTATATCACATTAGCTTTTATAGTTGATGCGTATCAGAGTTAAATATAATCTAATCTACCCGCAAGTGCACGACACGTGTGTAGTATTTTAGGTGTCGATCCCACAGAGACTACGCAACACTACCTAAACTCGAACTACGAATCAAACTTGCTAATGAAAGAAGGTGAATAAGGAATGAAATACTGAAAGTAACTAAACTACTTGGGTTCTAACGATGAGACAAACGTCCTAGGAAATCGGTTTCACCACAAGACTACCGAAACCAACGATCAACCTATCTATCATGCAATCCCAGTTAAAGCTATCTAAGGCGGACGATCCTAAGATGATATCTACCCTCTCTCAAGGCATAGACACGTGATCTAGACAAGCTGCCCCCTACTTTCGTGGCTGACACCATGAACTAAACCCATAAACTCCGTGATTCGCCCGTTCACCCTCAACCATTGCTACCCTACTTTCGTGGCCTAACCTCGGTTGTTCTAAACCTGATCTTCCAAGACTAGAATTCTCCTTTCGGTCCTTCTCCTAACCCCTAACACATGTATCTACGTGATCAGCGCAAACACAAGTAAATTTAAGCACTCAGATAGAGAATAGATAAACTAAAACGGGAAGATGCATTCAAAATAGATCAAAAGCGGTCTCGGGATAGCCAAGGGCTAATCCCTTCTCCTAGAACAAACAAACTACTCGCTCATGCGTCTGTAAAGAAACATAAACATAGTAGAAAGTCTAAGGAACATAAAAACCAAACAAAACCGAAGTGGCGCTGCTTGATCTCCAATGCTCCTCGCTTATCTCTTCGCAAGAATCTCCTCTATCTTCGCTGAATTGTTCTCCTCTGTAAGCTTGCTGTAATGACGTCTTTTTGCCTCCTTTTAAGCCTCCTAAGTCGGTCCAATTGTTGCCTAAATTGCCCCACGAGTTCCCTTATGTTTTAAGTTAAGTTTACTTAAGTTTTGAGCAGTTACGGGCCGCGACCCGCTCGGGTAGTGAGTGTGCCCGCTCGGGCGCGGCTAGGGCAAGTCGTGCGTGCTATGTGGCTGGAATGATGCCCGATCGGGCATGGAATGTGTGCCCGCTCGGGCACAAGGCAAAATGGTCCTAAATGCTTGCCCGAGTCGTGCTAAATGGTCCACACAATTGGCCGTAGGTTTTGCCCGATCGTGCAAGGGTTGTGCCCGACCGGGTGAGGCTTTTCCATGCTCAATCTCGTCCCGTTTGTCCAGTGATGATCCCCGAAGTTGCTCCTTAGCTCCGTGCATGTTCCTTTAGCTCCAAAATAGTCCAAATACGCGTAAAAACCTGTAAGAACATGAAAAGCACGAAAGCAAGTAAAACGGATACGGAATCATACGTAAAACATCACATATGTATCAAAAACGTCTCCTAAATCGTGCAAGAAATACGTATGAAAACGAGATGACCACCTAATCCCTAGATCTAATTGATTGACCTGGCGTAGATTCTAAACCGATTAAA
>CM071861.1:3892473-3924841 GCA_036759665.1 Gynandropsis gynandra | reverse complement strand
GCTGGAATGATGCCCGATCGGGCATGGCATGTGTGCCCGCTCGGGCACAAGGCAAAATGGTCGGGCATGCTTGCCCGAGTCGTGCTAAATGGTCCACACAATTGGCCGTAGGTTTTGCCCGATCGTGCAAGGGTTGTGCCCGACCGGGTGAGGCTTTTCCATGCTCAATCTCGTCCCGTTTGTCCCGCGATGATCCCCAAAGTTGCTCCTTAGCTCCATGCATGTTCCTTTAGCTCCAAAATGGTCCAAATACGCGTAAAAACCTGTAAGAACATGAAAAGCACGAAAGCGAGTAAAACGGATACGGAATCATACGTAAAACATCACATATGTATCAAAAACGTCTCCTAAATCTGCAAGAAATACGTATGAAAACGAGATGATCAATAGTAAGCTCTATGACAAAGAGTGTAATTACACATCTTTGATGGTCTTTGGTAGCTCTTGTTATCCATATATAGGTGTGTACTCTCATCATAAACTTGAACCTTGTCTCTTGAGCTGTACGTTTGTTGGATAGAAAGGACTTTATACTGGATATACATGTCTATATCCTCCAACAAAGTGTGTCTATGTTTCTCACCATGTCATTTTTCATGAACATCTAATTCCATACTCATTTCTTTATTCTTCTTTGTTACCTACATACACAACCTCTCTTTTAAAATCATGGCAGCAAGGATTCGAGGCAAGTAACCCTAGCCCTTCTACTTCAGTTAACACCATATCTACAGCCTTTCAAACACTTATTCATATTTTCACACAACAACAACAACAACAATCTATCTCGTTGTCCCCTACTGACATGTCTTGTGTGACTAGTTCAAGATCTGTCTCGCCTTCTCCTACACCTGCTTCTCCTTCTTTGGAAACACAACAACCACCATCTTCCATCCCTCACTCCATGACTACAAGGTCTTGGTTGGTGTATGGAAACCTAACCCAAAGTAGGCACTTCTTATATCTCAGGTACGCTTCACCCTAAATCTATTGCATATGCATTAAAGCACCCTGACAAGACTAGTTTTGTGCATGATGAAATTATTGCCCTTGAAAAGAATCACACTTGGAACTTAGTGTCGCTCTTTGCAAATATGAATGTCCTAAATTTCTAATAGGTGTTTCAAACTAAATTCAAATCCGACAAAACCATATACAAACTAAAACTAAGTTATAACAAAAGGCCATCATCAAGAAGTTGGTATTTATTTCATTGACACCTATAGCTCGATAGTTAAAACATCAACTATACGAAATGTCATCACTCTTGCAATCACATATAATTGGAATCTAAAACAATTAGATGTTAGCAATGCCTTTTTACATTGCGAGTTAATAAAGACAATGTTTATGCATCAACAAACCGGTTTCATTAATAAACAATTTTCAACTCATGTCTACAAAATGAGAAAAGCTTTATATGGTTTTAAATATGCCCTTAAGGCCTAGATTAATAAATTTAGCTCAAATCTCTTCTAGTTTGGTTTTTTTGTATTCAAGAACACCCAGCTTTATCCATATACAAGCACAATCATGTAACTCTAATTTTACTTTTGTATGTAGATGACATTCTTCTTACTGGTAACTCTGATGCACTAATATCTCATATAATCTCACAACTTAGTTATCGTTTCCTTATGAGAGGATTGCATTATTTCCTAGGCATTCATGTAGCCTTTCTATCAACAGGTTTGTTCTTGCATCACAATGGCAGAGATATCCTTGCTAAAACTGATATTTTGAGATTATAAGCCCTTACCTACTTCATTAGTAGTATATTAGGAGCACTGTAGTATCTTACCTTAAAAGGTCTGATCTCATTTTTTAATCAACCATTTATGTCAGAAAATGCATGCTCCCACTATAGTAGATTTCAAATCGTTAAAACACGTGTTGCGTTAAATTAAAGGGTCTTTACCTTTAGGTCTACAATTATATTCCCATAACATGTTGAACATCCATTCCTTTAGTGATAGTGACTTGGGTGGTTGTTGAGACACTCGACTTTTTACCACAAGATTATGTGTTCTTCTTGGAAAGTAACATTGTGTCTTGGTTGGCTAAAATCCAATCCTCTATGTCCAGATCCTCTATTGAAGCGGAGTATAGGACCGCGTCATCCTTTGCAGCCGAATAACATGTTGTCTTTCCTTTTCCCTGAACTTGGAATACCCCAAAACCATACAACAATTATGCATTGTGACAATTTATATATAGCTTATCTTTCCACAAATCAAGAATTCCATAAGCGATCAAAACACATTGAACTAGACTATGTTGCAAAAAGAGAAAAATTTGCACTTGGTTCTATTGTTAACAAACACATCTCTTCTACTTTTTAGGTGGCTGATATATTCACCAAAAACTACCACGATAATTGTTTTACAATCTACACCCCAAACATTGTATTCGATTAACACCAAACACAAATGTGTGAGGGAATATAAACACATATGATTTACAGAAACCTAATGCTAGTGTATCCTCTTCTTCTACCTCAGGATACTTATCCTTTGCTTCACAAAACAATTGAACAATGCCAACTTCAAAACATAGTCATTCTGCCTTCTTCTTGAATCAAGTTTGTAACATCTTTTAAGCACCACTTTCTTCATTCCATTATGTTTCTTCTCAAGCTTCTACAATTGGCACCAAGTCGGCTGAAATGAAAAATACCATGTCATCAGATAAGCCAAAACTAACGACTATAAAATACAACATCCTTTTGTATAATCCTTTCTTGTCCTAATTTGTTAAGAAATAGAGAATATTTTCTACAAATTACCTTGTCTTTTAACTCTAGTAATTTGTATAAATATAACATTCCTCAGCTTTGTAAAATAACTTACAAAATGAAAAAGAAAAGAAACTTTAATTTCTCCTCAAATTCTCTCGATCTTTAAAATAATATTTAATACCAGATGTGTGTAAAGATTTTTAGGGCCATATATGTATAATTTAAATGTATAGTGTCATTATATTATATTATTAGTCAAAACTAAAGTGTTCTCATATAGTAACTTATGGCTAAAGAGTGTAATTGCTATGAAACAAAAATGTATAAACCAATTCGTAATTCTGATTTGTTAAGAGATTAAATTAGAAATAATAAAACTTATATTTTCTATAATACATGGGTTGTGATCTCCAATGAACATATAGACACATATACAAAATATTTTTTGTTTCATAATTGAGAAGAAAAAAGTCTATCATTGTCGCTATGAAATAAAAGTGTAGAAACCAATTCATAATTTCTGATTTGTTGAGAGGTTAATTAGAAATAATTAAACTTATATTTTCTATAATACATGGGTTGTGGTCTCTAGAACATATAGACACATAGACAAAATATTTTTGTTTCATAATTGAGAAGAAACAAAGTCTCTCATTGTCGCTATGAAATAAAAGTGTAGAAACCAATTCGTAATTTATGATTTGTTGAGAGGTTAAATTAGAAATAATTAAACTTATATTTTCTATAATACATGGGATGTAGGTATAAATCAAACCTTATCGGAAGTGTCTGCGATATCACCAAGTTACATCAATATAAATGAATAAAAGTCAAATAAATAACCAAATTATATATGATGAAATCGGTTTGAGGTCACTTACCAATGAATCTACGACCAGATTTGAACGTGTGACTGGTACAATGAAAACCCTCTCATCAGGAGTGGCCTTAGTGATGTTAAAGACCATGTCACCTTCGTGACGGAAAAGTACGACTTCCCCAATACGAATGTTTTGGTCGTTGTATAAATTTGCCCATCCATCAATGAATTTGGAGCCATCCAACTTGCCTTCCAATATTTTGTTATATGCATTTGATTTAAGCGTTGTCGTATTGTTGTCCCCCGTATTCTCGTAAATATACTCATGGAAGAAGATCTTCAGAATGTCCTGTAACAAAAAATGAAAAACAAAGTCAAATATGTACATTCTCTACATGTAACATACCGACAGAGAGTGTTTTAAAGAAGATTACAAGGTAGTACAGATGTTGCACAAGAATCTCTCGAAAGAAATGAGGGAAATGTGGAATTTTTGGAAAAAAATGGATGGAAGATGATGAGAGAAAAAATGGATTGGAAAAAAGGAAAGCTGGAATTCGAAAAGAAATGACATCGAATCGACGTTAGATGGAATTCGAAAAGACATGACCACACGGTCACATGGGTCGCAGGGGTAAAAGGCTCGAACGAGTAAAAGGGTCGCAGGATCAAGGGTCGAACGGGTAAAAGGTTCGCAAGGGTCAAGGGTCAAACGGGTAAAAGGTTCGTAAGGGACAAATGGTTGCGACCCTTGTACTTCTACGACCCTTTGTCCCCTACGACCCTTGTCCGTCTACGACCCTTGGACCTCTCTGACCGTTGGACCCCTACGGCCCTTGTCCCCGTCCGACCTTTGGACCTCTACGACCCTTGGACCCCCTACGACCATTGGACCCCTGCGACCTTTTTACCCATTCCACAACTCTTGTTACAATAATAATAAATCCACAAAAATAGCGACACTAACAATAATGTGTTCTATTGAATAATAGTAAAAAACCAACAATATATAAGCATGAATTTCAACTTCAAAGCAATTAAAACACAACAAAATTCAAACTATGTTGTTTATAGGCCCTGATAAAGGGAAAATCGTAGACAAGGTACATCACGAGAGACGTGCAGTTCAACTTTGAGGGTACAACCCACGTTAAGTCCATGATCCTGATAAAACTTTGTCCAACCCCTGCTGATCTATCTTACTTCGTCTACCGAAAAATCTCTCGACCTCGCAAACTCTATCGGAAGTGTCTGAGATAACCGAATAAATTTACAACGATTCCAAACTAATGCATATACGTCAGATTTGATGAATCGAATAAATCGATTTGAGTTCACTTACCACTACATCTACGACCAGATTTGAACGCGTGACTGGTATCGTGAAAATCCTCTGACCAGAAGAAGATGACCCTGCTTCTTCGGATGATGATGATATAGATGATTCGTATTGTAGATTACACATATCATCTCTGAAACCAGTGACGCGAAAAACCATGTCACCTTCGTGATGGAAAACTAAGAAATCCAGAATACGAAAATCATGGTCCTTGGAGAAATATTTCCATCCATCAGTGAATCTTGAGTCATCCAACTTGACTTCCCATGTTTTTTTAGACACATCCAATTTAAGCGTTACCGTGTTGTTGTCCCTCGTTTTCCCGTAAATATGCTCTTCGAAGAATTTCTTTGGAATGTCCTGTAAGAAAAATCGAAAAAATAAAAATCTATACATTCTCTACATTAACATACCAAATGAGAGAGATGAAGGAGATTGCGAGGTAGTTCTCCAGAAAGCTCGGAAGAATGATTTGGACGAAACTAGGGAAATATGGCATTTTCGGAAAAAAAATGGACGGAAGATGATGAGAGTTAGAGAGAGTGTGTCGTTATTCGAAAAAGGATGGGTGGAACATGATGAGAATTACAGAGAGAGAGTGTCGTTATTCAAAAAAAGAAAACAACTGGAATTCGAAAAGACATGACCTTGACATCGAATCACCATCAGATGGAATTCGATAAGACACAATCACACAGTTATGTTTTTTCAAATTTTGGTGAAAAGTTCGGCGGAAATTTTGGTGAAAATGGTAAAATGTCAAAAACCAATCAAAATTGAGGGTCGCATGGGTCGCATATATGCAAAATTGAAGAATTTATAGGTTTATAAAGATAAAATGACAAAAATTTAATCAAAACAATACATTTAAAATGTCAAACTAATTAATGCCAAATGAGGGTCATATGGATCACATGAGTCGCATAGGTTGCTTTGTCGCATATATTGATCAATAGATGCGAAATCGACAAATTTATGGGTTTATAATGATAAAATGACAAAAACCAATCAAAACAATAAATTTACAACGTCAAACTAATTAATGCCAAATAAGGGTCGCATGGGTCGCTTGGTCGCATATATTGATCAGTAGATGTGAACTCGACGAATTTACGGGGTTATAATGATAAAATGACAAAAACCAATCAAAACAATACATCTACAACGTCAATAAACGGTTAAAACAGATTATGACCCATCTGTCCCTAGTTGAGTTGTGTATAGCCAATGTCTGTGTTTCAAAAGTGATAGTAGTGTTTTAAGAACTCGTCGGATGAGTTTGAATGGAGTTGTGTATAATCAATGCCTGTGTTTCAAAACCAGAGTTATCTCATGCCATGTACTTCGTCTTCCAGTCACATTTCAAGCGTGATCCAACATCGTCACCTAAATCACCCCCGCAACTCGTCAGTGACTGCATAGAGATTGAGTCTGCCGATTACCAAGACATTGATTAACACATAGACAGCGCGGTGCCCTGCATCGACAATGGTGACTGCATCACGCAGGTCACAAAGGTAAAAAAGAATTTTCATAGAAATTGGGGTTAGATACGCATATTAAGAGAAGAGACGTAGACGTTAACTTATAGACATGGGTCGGAAGGGTCACATGGGTCGGAAGACAGGAGTTTGATAGCAAAACGACAAGTCACATGGGTCGGAAGACAGGAGTCTCAGTGCAAAACGACAAGTCACATGGGCAGGAAAGGTCACATGGGTCGGAAGCCATGATTCTGATAGCAAAACGAAAATTCGCATGAGTCGCACATGGGTCATATGTGGTCGCATGAGTCGCACATGGGTCATATGTGGTCGCATGAGGTCACATCCGTCGGATGGATTCCTATTTAAACTTGATTCTAATTTAATCCGATTGAGGGTCGCATAACGGGTCATATTGGGTCGCATGAGTCGGATGAGTTCTTGTTTAAACTTGATTCTAATTTAATCTGATTGAGGGTCGATGATTTTATGGATTTCACGCAATTACGAACAATAGATGCAAAATAATACATTTTCAACGTTTAAATATTGATTACATAAGGTCACAAAGGTTACAAAGGTCACAAAGGTTACACAAAAAGTTACATAAGGTCTCAAAGGTTACAAAAGGCAAGAAAAACGTTGAAGAAAAAGGAAAAAAAAGGATAAATAAGGTCTCAAAGGTCACAAAGGTGACAAAAAAGGCAAGAAAAATGTTGAAGACAAAGGGACAAAAGGTTACATAAGGTCTCAAAGGTCACAAAGGTCAAATTTTCCGACATTAGAGACACATCAGAGCCCTCCCCCGTAAAGAGAGTCGTGTGTGACTCAATGCATTCTCCAAGTTGACCTCCAACCGTGATCTTAGATAACACGGATACAGTATAATGTCTGAGTCTGTCGATTACCAAGATCTTATGTAATGCAGATACATCACAAAGTCCTCCATCCACGTTGTAAGTAGTTGTGTTTATCTGCATAGAGACCGAGTTCGACGATTACCAAGACCTTGAGTAACAAATAGAGAACATGATGCCATGTGTCCACCATGTGACCTTCGTGACAAAGGTCAAAACGGTCACAAATGTAACAAGGATTTTTTAGAGAATTTAGGGTTAGACGAAGAGATGAGAGAGATGTGATTCTCCTGATTCATTCTCATCTGAAATGGGTGTTATGGTGAGACTTAGGAAATTTGATGAACCTTTTAATATAGGGGTAACAGAGACGTGTCGCAATGGTGTTGAGTGTGGCATTAGTAAAATAAAAAGCATACCTAGCACTGGAAAAGCCAGTATTCTGACATTGAAAAGACTAGTCGAAAGGGTCGCAATGGCCAAATGGGTCGCAAGGGTCGTAATGGTCGCCGTGACCGCAAGGGTAGCAAGGGTCGCAATGGCCACATGGGTCGCAAGGGTCCCTAGGGTGGCATGAGGCTCTGTGACCCAGTGCGACCATGCGACCTTTATACTTCTGCGACCCTTGTACCCCTGCGACCCTTTGACCCCTGCGACAATGTACCAACTATTTACATCTTCCATTCCAAGAAAAAACAATGTACCAAATATCAAGTTAGTCTCAGGGTGGAGGGATACAGTCTCCATTACTAAATATATTAGCCACCATCTTCTCACGCATGGAAGGAACATTGTAGGGAAAAGTATGATGTATTCTCATTAACGAGACTTCTACGCATTTGTAGGCGTAAACACCACAATCACTCGAGCTTTTGTTATGTGACATATCTTCATAATACTCATACTTCCATTCATCTTCTCCAGAAGCCAAAGAAGGAAACCCTCCGAGAATGAACATCTTGGGGGTAGCTTTTCTTAGTTTCTCAATCACCGGATCAATATACGTTTCTTTCATTCTGCTCTGGCAATCGTATACCGTGATGCATCGGGTCGTGAAATCCGCTTTGATGGTTACCCAATGACATCCTACAAATCGACTTTCGATCGATGGAATGTTTAGAACCGAGACAAATCCTTCGAAATAATCCATTGGTGTCTCCGTACTTCTGAATGGATACTTGGCATTTAAAAAATCACTAAGAATTTCCGGCAAAGTTTCCATATCCTCGTACATCCACAGCGTGAGCGTCTGCATGAAAACAACAAGACAAACTTAATATCTCCAATATATGATGGGCATTAATTCCGAGCGAAAAGATAGCACCATCAATGCCTCATCTAATTGCTGTAAAAAAAATTAACACACATGAATACATATGACACAAAACTCTGTGACTAAGGGTTTAAAAATACTTACATCATCTTCAAGCCATACGTTGGGCTTTAATATAGTCTCCCAAAACTTTGGTCTCCGGGGAATATCTAGCTTAGATTTCCACCACCTACATTAAACATATGGCGACCAATGCGACCCATGCGACATATGCGACCATGCGACCTATGCGACATATGCGACCATGCGACCTATGCGACTAATACGACTAATACGACCTTTTGTGATCCATTTGACCCATACGACCAATGCGATCTCTGTGACTCAAATGACCATACTTATTTGGTGGTACTTCGACAATAGCGGCGACCTCTTGGACATGACCCACTGTTGGAGTATCCTTGGCAGGAACCTCGTTGGCGACGTCATCGATAGGACCCACTGCAGTATCCTTAATGTGGACCTCTTCGACAGGATCCACTAGAGCATCTACATAAAATTATTTTATTCATTAAACTCATCGTTCATAACATTGATGCGACCCTTGCGACCCATGAGACATATGCAACCCATGCGACCAATGCGACCTCTGTGACACAAATGACCATAGTGACTTGGTGGTACTTCGACAATAGCAACGACCTCTTGGACAGGACCCAATGAAGTATTCTCGGCAGGATCCTCCTTAGTGTGGGTCTCTTCGACACGACCCACTAGAATATTCTCGGCATGAACCTCCTCGTCGGCGACGTCTTGGTCATGACCCACTGCTGGAGTATCCTTGGCAGGAACCTTATCGGCGATGTCATCGACAGGACCCACTGGAGTATCCTTAGTGTGGACCTCTTCGACAGGACCCACTGGAGCATCTACATAAAATTACTTCATTCATTAGACTCATCGTTCGTTACATTGATGCGACCCTTGCGACCCTTGGGACATATGCAACCCATTCGACCCATGCGAACCATGTGGCTCTAGCGACCCTTCCGACCCGTGGGAAATATGCAACCCATGCGACCCATGCGACTCTAGCGACCGAGTGACTTATGCGACCCAATGACTTATACATCCCTGTGACCTATCCGACTCTTGCGACCCATGCCAAATCTCGATGGAAATTAACTCTCAAATGACCTTTTTCACTAAATATTACTTACTTGGTCGAACTTCATCAGGAGCAATGTTTGCCAAATCCTCTTCTAAGCCATCTCTAGAGTCAACCGGCTCTTTGCTTGTCTCTTTTCTTGACACTGGATTTGGACGTCGAAGGAATTCAAAATCATCATCTCTGACAGTTCTAGAAGATTGGTTTCTGGTGCTCGCATCTTTCTCGACAGCCTTTGATTTTGGATTAGGCAAATGAAACCTGACATCCCTTAGAAGATCTCTTACGGCGTTGATGATTCTTTTCTCCGAATTCTTTAGTTCATCTATTAATTTCTACTCCAGTGTCAGAGGGACTGCAGCATCAGCATCACCTTGATGATTCTTTTCTCCTTCTCCTTCAGCTTCAACATCACCTTCTCTTTCTTCATCAGCTTCAACAACACTTACCCATCCTTCATCTTTGTTATCTTCAACCTTTATTATTTTTTTACTCACACTCTTCTTCCACTTAGTCCCCTTTTCTTTCGACTTGTTTTGATCATCAAAAGCTACTTTTCGTGTCAACAGTTCTTGCTTACAGATGTCCTCCCAACAAATACCCTTCGGATTTCTACGACGATGTTCCATCCATATCTGAACATCGGGATCGTGGCATCCCTCGTAATCCTCCAGATCAGAAAGTAAAGCTTCCTCTTCGTGTTCAGCACGAAGAATACTTCGAATATCCTGAAAAACAAAAAATAACAATTATTACCCTCTATGACCCTTGTTTCCCTTGTCACCCTTGTGTAATTGTTACCTTAGAATCTTTGATCTGCCTCATCACATCTACATACTTCAGGTTAAAACTGGATTTAACCATCTTTTTGTACATTCTTGGGCATGATGGATCCGCATCCAGAACATCAACATACCATCCCTTTCCGTCCAAACTAAGGATTGTTTCAAATGGAAGTAACTGAACTATTAAAACAAAATGATAAGAATGCAAAAAGTACGAAAACATTCAAGTTATTAGAATAATATATACAACTTACCATTAGTGGGATCATGAAACCGCCACAATACCATTTTGGTTTCGGTGATTCCCCGCTAACGTGCTTACGGCAAGTCTCCACAATTTTCTCGAATGTGTAACACCCCCATGGAAAGCCTTCACAAAATTCAAAGTCATCAACCATGTCAATGAGATCATGGCTGTTAGAGTTTTCTGCTAAAGGCTTGTGACCCACAACTTGCGGCAACAACATCAAAGTTGCCAACCTCTTCCAGTCGTCGGGATTCTTCGCCTTCACAAGCTTTTCACTGAGTTGTGCGGGGCCACCTTTCTACAGTCGAAATTTTTCAGCCTAAATATATCACCCCTTTTGGACTCTCATCCTTTGGAATATGGTCAGCATTTCAATCCAAAAATTAGTGCGTGCTCCACTATAGAGTACCGGATGGGAACACCGCATAAGACAAATCACAACTCCTTCTTATCTCGTATAATCACAGAGTGATTTAGTAGGATAGTCATTTGAACCTTCGTCAATGTGGAGTCACATTGGAAATGGAATAAATGCCTAATCCGTGACTCCTTCTCAAAGTAATGCAACTCGTATTCAACTAAGATTCCTCTCAGTTTCGTCCTTGTCTCGTGAGGATAACACTTGGTGGTGATCTTTGACATTCTTTCCATGTGTTTGAATTCATACACAAACTTCGGCTTTGGCGCCACCTGCAAAATGACCAATTAAGAATACATTATACTTCTACCTACTCAAGCGACCCATGCGACTCAACCGACCCTTGCGACTCAAACGACCCTCGGACCCTCTGCGACACTCAACCGACTCACTAAGACTCAAGCGACCCATGCGACTCAATTTACCCATGCGGCTCAAGCAACCCACGGGGCATAATATCAAGCGACCCACAGAGCATAATATCAAGCGACCCACGCGACTCAAACGACCCTTGCGACTCAATGACACAAGCGACCCATGCGACTCAAACGACCCATGCGACTCAAACGACCCTTGAGACTTAACCGACTCACTGAGTCGAAGATGGTTATGCAACTCGTAAGACCCTTGCGACTCAGCCGACTCACTGACACTCACACCCATTTCAAATCAATAAATGAATCTATTTACACTTATTGACGACGCCATTGAAGATTGCCTCGTGCTCTCTTCTTCATTCTTGTTGCTGATTCTAGCTATTTACTTCTTACCAACTTCAAATCGATCCTTCCCAAGTTCGAAATCACTTCTTCTTTCTTGCTTTAAACTTTGAAACAGGTTTTCATGTCGAAAAATTGTTCGTCTTCCTTACTTTTGACACGATTTGACAGTTTTTCACATAAAAAACTGCAGAACGTGTTTTTTCACGTTCGAAAATTAAAGACAAATTTATCTTTTTTTGAATTTTTTTTCTATTTAGTCATAATTTTCAAGAAGGTATTTTTGAAGTAATTTAACCCTATAATAATATTTCTGATTTTTAACCTTTCAATTATTATATTATTTTTTCTATTTATTTTACTTAAACTCATTTATCTACTTTTATTTTCATACACTTTTATCTTGTTTTCATGCATTTTTTGTTTTCTTCATTTTTTTTATTTTCTAAAATTGAAAAAAACAAATTTATTTATTAAAATTTCTAATAATTATTTTTCTATAACATTATATATTCTAATTTTATATATTATAAATTTTTTAATATTTATCCAATAAAATAATAAATTATTTAACACTTTTTTTATTCTCTCATTATAAAACTATAAAAAAATATATGTATTGCGGGTACCATCTTAGATAAATACATAAACAAAAAAAGAAACGAGACACGCAAGGCAACACCGATACTCTCTGGAAGGGTCAAAGGGTGGACTCAAGGCTGGCAAAAGAGGTGAACACATTACCACCACCTGACGAAGTCGTTCTTCGTCGTCTCTTTTTCCTTTCCTCATCTTCTCAGATATACGAGAACTGCTCTGCTCTTGTTTTCGGATGGCAATGGCGACCGAAAGCAGTGTGGATTTGCTCAGTGGAAGAGCTCTGATGATGAGAGAATCTCTTCAGAAAAGCCAAACCATCACCGACAACGTTGTCTCCATCCTCGGCTCCTTTGACAGCCGTCTCTCTGCTCTCGAGACCGCCATGCGTCCCACTCAGGTCTGTTGGAGCTCCGATCCTTTTACAGATTTGGGTTTGCTTGTTTGGTGGGATTTTGTTTGGTAGGATTTCGTTTTGGATTTTGATTGTTCTGTTTGTTTGTATTGGATCCTCAGATTCGGACAAATGCCATAAGGAAAGCTCATGAAAATATCGATAGGACTCTCAAGTCTGCTGAGGTTATATTAGCTCAATTCGATCATCTTCGTCAGGTTTGTTTTAGATATCCATGCTGGTCATCTTGATTAATGAAGCTGATCTCTTGATGAATATCATTTGTTCACCTTGGAGGATCAGAGCTTAGATTTGTGTATTTGGATTGTTATGTATAAGTTAAATGGTGTCTACTCTTGTTATCCAAATCGCATATCAGTGATGTTGGCTTGTGAAACGAGGATCTAGATTGTGTTTCATCCACTGTAGCCCAATCCCTCCCATGGCTTGCAAAAATTTGACTTTAATGGACTTAATTTCAACCCTTAAACCTTGGTTCAGGATGTTAGCTTTGAAAATTATAGCTTATATATAAGTATTTGGGTTGTTATGCATATCTTAGAGGTTTCCTTTTGTTGTCCATAATTTTGGTAGTATGTCGTCTTTGCTAGGAGGTCATTGTTTCCCGTGTTAGGTGCTTATAAAGTCAATGAGCTTGTTTTGTAAGTTCCTTGATTTGAGTTTATTTCTCATGAATATAATCCCACTGATATTTAGGGTTATATATGCAAGTATGCTGGAGGTTATTGTATTGATACAGGATTCTCTTACATACTAGGAAATGCATAGCTACAGCTTCATGGTTTATCTTAGAAATTTATCCATCTTTTGCTGTGGATCTAACTTGTGATGTCATACTTCCTCTGAAAACATTTCATGATGTTATTCTCGATTCTTCTCTAGGCTGAGACAAAAATACTCAAGGGTCCACATGAGGACCTGGAAAGTTATCTAGATGCAATAGCTCAGCTCAGAAAAAGTATCCGTTATTTTAGCAGCAACAAAAACTTCAAAAGTAGTGACGGGGTCCTTAACCATGCAAATGGGTTGCTTTCTAAAGCTCAGACGAAGCTGGAAGACGAGTTTAAACAGTTGTTAGCATCTTACAGGTTCAGGCTCTTGTCCCTTACAGAAGGAATTCTCAAATTCATGGTTAAAGATTGTTTAGATACACATTTCCTTTCTCAAACTTTGAGAATTACTAGAGTTTTTGCCCATATTAAGACAAAATAACATGGTTTTTATGCCAATTCTTTTTGCTCCTCACCTTATCTACAAGATTCATTGTGGTTGGTACCTATTGTGGATTCATAAATAGTTTGCATGTACTGCTTGTGTACTAGAGCTGTGCCTATTATCCTTCTTAAAAATTAGAGAAATCTTCTTTAGTCATCTTTACATTGGGCGTGAGAGAGAGGTCACAGTTACTTCTTTTTTCCTTCTTTTGTTTTTCTTGCTAAAGATAAGGGTGTCTCAGCATGTGAGGAATGAATAGCATATCAGTCAACCTCCTATGATGCTGTTCTTCTGGACAACTATTTTGGATGGAAATATGTTTAGTTTTAGCCATTTCCCTCTTGAAATTATACCCAGCCTATTTTCTACATGTGACTGAAGAATTCACTAACATATCTCTGGGAACATTGAAAGTGCAATTGAAATGCATTCTCTCACTTGGCTTCTTTCTTCTGGTTCCATTTGGCTTTATATTTTCTTTGAATTTGCTTTTCTATTCTCAGTAAAGCTGTGGAGCCTGATCACCTTTTTGATGGCCTTCCGAATTCACTGAGACCTTCCCCAGATCAGGATGGCGGTGGAAAAACTTCCCATCCCCACAGTAATCATCATAACAATGACTCGGAGACTGCTTGTTACACACTTCCAACTCTCATTCCCCCGAGGGTTTTACCGCTTCTGCATGATTTAGCTCAGCAGATGGTTCAAGCTGGTCACCAACAACAATTACTAAAAATATATAGGTAAAATTAGTCATTGATCCCTTGTAGTATATCACAGTAGACTCTTCATCATCGAATCATTCTCTTGGAAAAGTTACATACTTCGGCATGAGGTGAAGTAAAACTGATTGGGACATGTTTTCTCTAAAACCAATGGTCATACAATCAGTATATTCTAAATGTCTAGGCATTCATTTACTATAGAGGTTGCACCTCCAGGTTTGTAGAAGTTGTGGGTTTAAATTTTAATATCCTGCTATTGTTTTACAAATTGGATTGGAGAGAGTGGTAGCATAAATGTGAAGGTTTCCGAACTCAAGTCACCGAAGATTTTTATTGGGTCTATGATATCTGGTCGTAAAATTGCCGAATTTTCCCAGTGCTATACCTTGTCAATGCACACTTCTCTTTGTTTCTAGCTGACATGAATGGAAGGGAGATAATGTCCAGGTTGGATGTTGTGCAATGCTGCAACTCTATTTGTTTCATCCACGGATGGGATGCAGTGACATTTTTGTGCCATATGAACTATGTGATACTGCACACATTGCCAGATTTGTACAGACAATTATAAAACATATTTGCATTATGCTAAACATGTATGCATCATAGTGTCACATGTTTGACAATTAATTTTTTTTTTTTTTTGCTTTGTTAAATTTTCATTGTTCTTAAGAGAAACCCGGTCAGTTGTTCTGGAGGAAAGCCTACGGAAACTGGGAGTTGAAAAACTTAGCAAGGAGGATGTTCAGAGGATGCAGTGGGAAATTTTGGAGGCCAAAATTGGAAATTGGATCCATTTCTTGCGAATTGCTGTAAGTCTACTGTTGGATGTTTGAAAAATATCTAACTTGTTATGTTGGCTCCTGATTACCATATGTAATTCACCAGGTTAAATTACTTTTTGCCGGAGAAAGAAAAGTGTGTGACCAGATTTTTGGAGGCTTCGATTCTCTCAGTGATCAGTGTTTTGCAGATGTGACAACTAACAGTGTTTCAATGCTGCTTAGTTTCGGCGATGCTATATCCAGGAGCAAGAGATCCCCAGAGAAGTTGTTTGTACTTTTAGACATGTATGAGATTATGCGAGAGCTTCATTCAGAGGTACTCATTTTGACATTGCTCTATCATTTTGATTGTGTAAATAAGATCCTGCATACTGTCAAAGTCATTTTGAAATTTGAGCTTGTTGAGAATTGTAAGGCTTCCTAGGTCGCACAATTTTTTTTGTAATTTCATCTGCATTTTGCTACTACATGATTCATTTGTTCCTTTATTTAATTCCAATATAGCCCGGTTAGGTGAAATAGCTGATTTGATGTAGATAAAACTTTGAGTTTTCTTTTCTAAGCACATTGAAAGGGTTGACATAAATCAAACATCTCAATTTGTAGGAATTCTTTATTTATACTGTTTATGCCCTTTGCAACATATATCCTTGCATTGATAAAAGTAATGCTTTTTGTATATTTGCTGAATTGCCTGCATCCTATATATATATATAGATATATATCCATATCTGGTAAACTTTCTGGATCAAGTGTAACACTCTCATTTCTTAGAGATGCTGATCTTGCTTTTATGAAATCTATGGATCGAATAAACAGGTGCAGTCTTGTATGATATTTGGTAGTCTTTCTTGACTCCTCATTCGAACCTAGGTTTTCTGTACTTAATAACTAATCTGTAGGCCGCCTGCAGCTACCCCAGAATCGTTCATGGAAACTGAACTGATGTTTACTTTTTCTACTCTTATCATTTTCTGTTTCTCTTGTTGCCGAGAAGTTACATCTCTGTTATGTAAACTACACTACATGAATAGCAAATACTTGTGTTAAAGTGCGTGCGCATTAACCTTAGTTGAGGTTGACCATCTAGACCACATATTTTATGATATCTTCAGGGCATACATGTGTGCATTGCGTGACACATAGCGATTTTGTGCTCAAACTCATGTAATTTGTATTGTTGACAGATTGAATCAATTTTTAAAGGTAAAGCTTGCGTTGAAATTAGAGATTGTGCTATGGGCTTGACAAAACGGCTGGCACAGACAGCTCAGGAAACATTTGGTGATTTCGAAGAAGCTGTTGAAAAAGATGCTACTAAGACTGCTGTTCTAGATGGGACCGTCCATCCATTAACAAGCTATGTCATCAACTATGTGAAGTTCTTATTCGAGTAAGTCTAGCAAATATGTTTACCCTTAAGGGAGACAAAAACTTACTCTGCCAAGTCCTTTATTTTTAATACTCTTTGCATACGTTCGCTTTGTGTTTTGTGCTTCTATTTTCTGTGCATGACAAGAGAGCATGTGATACAATGGGAGTCATGTGTGGGTTTCTCTATTTTTATATGTTTTTGCTAATTAGAACGTTTATATGAAATAGTCATTGCATATAGGACTATTGAGCATCTCATCTATTGTAAATTATTTGAAAAGACTAGAATGTTAGGGTTCCAGATTCATCTCAACTTAGTAGTCACAGTACACCTAAATGCTTGATGGGGAAAAACCAAATGTCTAAAATTTGAACCACCTGATAACTCAATTAGCTGGTAATTTGACAGCATGTTTCAGTTTTGATTGCATTCATGTGAATGTGAAAGAATATGATATCGTCCTTTTAATTCATGATTGTTTCTTTTGTTTTCTCAGCTACCAGTCAACTTTGAAGCAGCTCTTCCAGGAAATCAGAAACGGAGATGATTCAAATTCTCAGCTAGCTTCTGTGACGATGCGGATAATGCAAGCGCTCCAGAACAATTTGGATGGAAAATCCAAACAGTACAGAGATCAGGCATTGACACACTTGTTTCTGATGAACAACATCCATTACATGGTTAGATCTGTGCGCAGGTGCATTATCTGTTGCATTTTCTCTTTGAAATATTTATAACGGTTAAATCAGCGTTCATTTTATACTAATTGTTTCTTGGTATCATTTCTAGGTCAGAAGCTAAGGATTTGTTAGGTGATGATTGGGTTCAACGGCATAGGCGTATTGTCCAGCAGCATGCGAATCAATACAAAAGGATAGCTTGGACAAAGGTGTGCGTATATGTATATACCAACTCTATGAGCTCTGAAGACTGTATATCAGATCCAATTTGAAGAAAATCGGTTCTCATGCGGAGAAATTTGATGTTTGGACCAAATAAAAACATAATAGGCAACTTGTGTGGATGGAGTCTGTGATTATGTAATTGAAATTCAGTAAGTTTATTTTGTAGATTTTGCAATGCTTGTCTGCTCAAGGGTTGACTTCATCTGGAGGAGGCAGTTCAGTAAGTGCAGATGGGGGAAACAGCAGCGGCGTTTCAAGAGCAATGCTAAAAGAAAGGTCAACAAAACTTGTGACTGCAAAATAAATTTGATCTATCGCGACTGTATCTTTGATAGTAAACATAAATGAAATGCTGTGTATCAGGTTCAAGATGTTTAATATGCAATTCGAGGAGCTCCATCAAAGGCAGTCTCAATGGACTGTCCCAGACACCGAGTTAAGAGAATCCTTGAGGCTTGCGGTAGCTGAAGTATTGTTGCCTGCTTATCGATCATTCGTCAAACGCTTCGGGTATGCCTATCCTTTTAGTTTTTGCTTGGTGATTAAGCTTTAATAACAAAATTTAGAGAACATACAATGTGAACTAAGAGATTCACAATCAGTTTTCTATAGCAATTGAATTAAACAGAATGAAATAAAGAAATCCAAATTGACTGGTGGTTTGTGCTTCCAGGCCTCTGGTTGAGAGTGGAAAAAACCCTCAGAAATACATCAAATACACGGCTGAGGATCTCGAAAGATTGCTCGGAGAGTTCTTTGAAGGAAAGACTATGATTGATACAAGGCGCTAACAACAATCATGAAACTCCCTCTTGTAAATCTTTTTCTTGTATGTTTATTCCAACTTGTTTGTTTTTTACTGTTTGGAGAAAGTCAAAATTAATAATTCTTATGGGCATCAGACAAAAGACCTTTTTTAGCGGTGTTTCGAATAGTATTTTCTTCTGAAATTGTATACTTCTTTGGATTGAAATATGTTGTGTTGCGAATAGCTTATTGGACGAAATGACATCCATACACAAAAATGGGTCTCTTCATTTTCTTGCCTACCGACGTTGTCCTCAACTTTTATATCCATTGGTTGTAATGACAACTGGAAAGGAAAGAAAAGAAACTTTAAATTTCGATTCTACGAACCAAACTGAAACATCCACTCTTATTGAAAATATGATATTATAATAACTAGTTTGAAGCTGATGCATGTGCGATTTTTTCGCTCGTTTTTTTTTTCATACAATGAATGTATTATTTAGGAATGCATTGAACTTTGAATTTCAAATTGCAAGAAGTAAAAACTTTGTTTGCTGTTACGATTTAGAAAAAAAAAAACTGGCTGGTTTTTTATTGCAATCAAATAAATAGAACAAATTTGTGAGTTTTTGATCTGAGAGTGAGCCATTTAATTGATCAGCCTTTCTCTTTCGAATATATACAGCCCAAGACTTCACACTTACAATTCGTAGCTAATTTCAGTATGAATTTGAAAATACCCCCTCCCCTCTATTTATATCAGTCTCAGGTGCAACAAACTCACCATGAGCTGGCTAACAGACTCCATTTACCTATGAAAAGAAAAAAAATACAAACTGACTCCAAATTTAAAGACATCCTGCCATATCTAATGCTGAAAAACCACATGAATTCTTCCATCGCTCTCTTACTCTGTTATCCTCTCTCTTCCCTGCTATGTTCCAATTGTAGCTTCCTTATTCCCGTAGACCCTTCTTGATTAGCCTTTCTTTTTCGAACATACACAGCCCAAGGCTTAACAATACCCCTTTTAACACAGAGCTTGTCCTCAAGCTCAAATGCCGGAAATTCTTGCATAAAATCAGTAGCCAATAACCAAAATGCCTCATACTCCGGTGGGTTCTTCCACTGAATTAGTACTTCCAAATACCCCTCGGCATTGTATCGTTCATCACATAAGCGGTCCGGTTCCAGCGACTAAGTCACCCGATAGTTCCGTGGGCAAGGGTTGTCCGGTTCCAACTGGTAACTCGTAACTCTAACTGATATGCTACCTGTCCAACGCGAGCACTTATCGGAAATTGGCCATAAAAATGGGCTGCCAGCTTTTGAAAGGGTCGTTTGGCCGAACTCTTTTGTCTATAAGGCCGAAGTTTGAGATACACCAGATCTCCCACTGCAAACTCGACCTCCCTCCTCGAAGCATCCGCGATTGCTTTCATACGTTGCTGAGCTCGAATTAACTGTTGTTTCAACTGATCCAACATTAAGTCTCGCTCTATCACTGATTTCTCTAGAGTAAAATTAGCTGTGGAACCCCTCTCATATTGAATGATTTGTGGTGGATCCCGGCCATAAACTGCTCGAAATGGTGTGGACTGTAGCGATGAATGGTAGTTGGAATTGAACCAGAATTATGCCCATGGTAAGAACGTTTCCCATTTTTAAGGATGCGCACCCGCAAAGCAACGCAAATAAGTTTCCAAACAATGGTTGACCACTTCGGTCTGTCCATCGGACTGCGGATGGAATGAAGTACCGAAACTAAGCTTCGTTCCAGATAATCGAAACAGTTATTTCCAAAAACGAGACTGAAAAATCTTGTCTCGAACCGACACAATGGATTTCGGAAATTCGTGGAGGCGCACAGCCTCCTTGATAAACAATTTGGCTACCTCCTCGACGGTAAATGGGTGTCACAAACGCAGAAAATGACAATATTTGCTGAGGCGATCAACAACCACCAAATCCACATTATGCCCACATGATTTAAGCAAACCCTCAATGAAATCCATTGAAATTTCTTTCCAGATTTGTTGCGGTATAGGGTAATGGTTGAAGGAGACCAGCGGGCAACAATGTGGAATATTTCTGCACCTGACCAACTGGACATTGCGCGACATATACTTGGACTTGTCTGTGCATGCCCTTCCAGTAGAAGTTCTCCTGAATTCGCTTTAATGTCTTGAGTACACCGAAATGACCCCCACTACTCCATCATGAAATTCCATGAGCACCAACTGAATTAACTTGGAATCTCAGGCAACACGATGCGGTTTTTATATAGAAGTAACCCGTTGCCAATAGAATAACCATCATGATCACCCTCTGAATTCTGTAAGTCCTCCCAAATTGGTCCATAAATCGGATAGTGCAATCTCATGAGATAAATCTTGCAACTCCAAGCTGTTGGGAATGGATAGTGTACAAATTTTCCGAGAGAGACCATCGGCCACTTTGTTGTCCCGTCCCGATTTGTATGTAATGTCAAAAGTGAATCCCAACAATTTGACCTACCAATTCTGATACTCCATGTTAACTTCTTTCTGTTCTAGTAAAAACTTCAGACTCTTTTGGTCCGTGCATACCACAAAGCGTCTTCCTAGTAAATAATGTCGCCATTTTTGGATGGCGAGAACTATGGCCATGAGTTCCCTCTCATATATCGACTTGAGCTTCTCACGGTCTGAGAGAGCTCGCTGAAATAAGATATTGGCCTTTTCCGTTGCATTAACACTGCCCCTAACCCGTTACTCGATGCGTCGGTTTTGATGGTGAAGGTATCACTGAATCCGGTAACCGCAGAACAGGAGCATATACCATGGCTGATTTCAATTCGCGAAAGGCTTGTTCGGCCTCACCCGACCATTGGAAAGCATCCTTCTTCTACAATGTTGTCAATGGCTTTGCGATGATTCCATAATGCCGAACGAATCTTCTATAATATCTGGTCAAACCCAGAAATCCCCTCAGCTCCTTAATGGTTTTAGGAGTCGGCCAAGAGTTCATGGCTTCTGTTTTAGACGGATCAGTAGCTACTCCCCCCTTCGAAATCAAATATCCCAGATAATCCACAGTAGTAGCACATAAATTGCATTTCTTCTTGTTCGCAAAGAGCTGATGTTGCTGCAATATTTGAAGAACCAAGGTCAAATGTTTCCTGTTATCCTCCAAACTCTTGCTGAAGACGAGAATATCGTAAAAATAACCCAACATAAAATCCCTGAGAAATGGCCGAAAAATATCATTCATCATAGCTTTGAACGTTGCTGGTGCATTGGTGAGACCAAATGGCATGACCAAAAATTCATAGTGTCCATCATGAGTGCGAAAGGCAGTCTTTGCAATATCATCCTTGCTCATAAAATCTGATGATAGCCTGCCCTGAGATCAAGTTTCGAAAACCATTGAGTAACAAACAATTCATTTAAGAGCTGGTCAATCATAGAGATCGGAAATTTATCTGGGATAGTTGCTTGGTTTAATGCTCTATTGTCGACACAGAACCTCCAGCTGCCATCTTTCTTCTTCACCAACTGAACATGGCTCGAGAAAGGACTATGGCTTGGTTGAATAATATCCGCTGCTAACATCTCTTTCACCAGCCTTTCTATTTCCTCTTTATGGGCATGTGGGTACCGATAAGGTCTCACACTAATTGTTCCAGTCTCTGTCTGTAAAACGGTCCTGTGTTCGTGTCCTCGTTATGGAGGAAGACTTGCTGGTTCTACGAAAATACCTGAAAACTGTGACAATACAGTTTCAATGGCCGGTGAAATTTTGACAGAGTTAGTAGCCTCCTGTTGTATGTTCAGCAACTCCACCCAAAACCCATGTTCTTCCTTTTGTACAGACTTAACCAAGCTTTTGAAAGTCACTAAAGAATTATTCAGAGTTGGATCACCCCTTAATGTAACTTTAACTCCATCGAGATGATAGGACATCTCCAACTTGCTAAAATCAAGCTTGATTTGCCCCAAAGATTAAAGCCATTGGACTCAAAGATGAGGTCTGCACTACCCAATGGTAAGGGTAAACAATCACACTCTAACACAACGTCTTGCAGAGATAAGGTAACACCTTGCATATACCCATAGTATTTACTGTCATTCCTATCCCTAACGACACTCCATACTGTCGAGTAATTTCCGGTTGAAATCCCAGATTTTCAACAACTCTTTCGACAATGAAGTTATGTGTTGCTCCACTATCCACCATCACAACTATGTCCTGAATGCCTATCCATCCTCGCAGCTTCAGTGTGGAAGGAGTGGTAATACCAACTACAGAGTTGAGTGAGAGCTCAGCAAGTTCAGTGTTTTCTTTACTAACAACAGCAGTCTCTCCTGGCAAATTTTCTTCAGCCTCCTCGAAGATGTCTTCCTCTTCGGTCACCAAAATGACCTGTAATTCTCGTTGCTTACACTTATGGACATATGAATATCGTTCATCACATCGGAAGCAAATACCCTTCTTACTTCGTTCTTCAGTTTCTGCTTTTGTTAATCGCCGATACAAGGGACGTCGATTTCCCCATCTATTCTCCTGGGTTTGTTCCCGAACTATCTGATTTTGGACATTCGGCTTCGTCACCGAGTTACCCACCCACGATTGCCCCGAGATTTTCGAGCGATTGGTCTGTTGGTTTCCCATCCCTCTCGCACCCGAGAACGGACTGTTCATCACAAAGTTCACTGACTTCGTTTCCCCCACACAAGGAGCCAAAACCATCGATTCCGTCTCGCAATCATCCAAACGCAAAGTTGTGTCGATGATATCCTCAAGCCCCTACGAATTCAGCACGCGCAACATTTTTTTATTTCAGCCTTCAGTCCAGTCTTAAAGGTGCTGATAAGGACGATGTCGGGTAAACTCGGAATTTGGGATACTAGGTCTTCAAACTCCTGAAGGTAGTCATAAACCGAAGCTGTTTGGGTGAGAATGAACAAACGATCACTCGCTGATCCAATCTTAAAACCCCCAAAATAATTGAAGATTCAGAGCTTGAAATCATCTCATTCAGAAAACGTTTTCCGAGTCTTCTTCCAATTGTACCGACGTAAACCCACACCCTCTAAATTCATAGTAGCCAATAGTAGCTTTTCTTCTTCAGTATAGCTACCCACTTCAAAATACCTTTCCGCTCGTGAAATCCAATCAATAATGTCGGATCCATCAAACACAGACATCTCTATCTTCTTGCAATAGGAATCCATGTTCTGCAAATGATGATGATCTACGTGTGGAGCACTACCCCTATGATCGAGTGAATGAAGAAGTTTTACCCCTTGTTCTAAGATGCTTTCACGTTCTGGAGTTTTCCCAATCATCTTCACCAGATCCATCACTGATCTCTACAGATCATCCATCTTGGTGTTGAGTATTATCATCTCTCTGCTCTGTGTTTCATTGAAGGCATATTGCTCCGAGAGTATTGATCGCGTCCACTGTATCACCAAGCTGAGTGCTTCACGTCATCGTCGTTGTGATCGAAGGCTCTGATACCAAATTTGTTACGATTCAAAGAAAAACTGGCTGGTTTTTTATTGCAATCAAAGAAATAGAACAGATTTGTGAGCTTTTGATTTGAGAGTGAGTCACTCAAACACTCTTCCCCTTACAATTCTCAGCTAATTTCAGCATGAATTTGAAAATACCCCTTCCCCTCTATTTATACCAGTCTCAAGTGCAACAACCTCACCATGAGCTGGCTAACAGACTCCATTTACCTATGAAAAGTAAAAAAAAAAAAATACAAACTAACTCCAAATTTAAAGACATCCTGCCATTTCTAATGCTGAAAAACCACATGAAGTCTTCCATCGCTCTCTTACTCTGTTATCCTCCATTTTCCCTGCTTTGTTCCAGCTACAACTTCTTTGTTCCCGCAGACCCTTCTTGATCAGCCTTTCTCTTTCGAATATATACAGCCCAAGACTTCACATTTGCATTTGCATATCTGCATGCTTCTAAATATATATGGCTCATTATCTTAGGTATAAATTCTTCAATAATCACTACGATTTAATTTTAAACTGTGTTTTAATTTTGTTGATGATTGACGAAGTTTTTAATATTGAAAAAAAACTCAATTAATTTAAACATCAAGCTACAACTAACTTATCATCTATTTTACTGTCCTTTCTTTTGTCCTTTACGCTAATGTTCGGCCATGATTCCTACAACGTTCTTGGTCCTCTATTATGGTTTTACACATGCAAAGATGAACAATCTACGATTTATTACTCCAGATTAGAAATGAATGATATGATTAGTAATGAAAGGCATCATACCCAATAATTGAATTCCGATAGTCATCCCAGCCGAAAGCCTAGTAAATCTACAAGTGAGACCAGAAGAAATATGAAAATATCTATCAAATAGATACAGTATCATTTAGCGTTGGGATTGATATCCATCAAATAGATAATATGATTTAGCATTGTGGTTGATCCCAGTATTGATGATAACAACAATCAATCCATAGATACCAATAACACCCACCACAACAACTAGAATAATAGATTTCATGACCAACTCACACTTTATCACACCCATAAATGCACACCAGCACCACTCTTTGCTATCCCATAGGCAGCTCCCATGACTAATAAAATAATTATGTCACAAGATAATTCACAAAAAACATTATTCATGAACTAAATAGTCGGGTTGCAATGTAACTTTACATATAGTAACACAAAAATGAACCTGAATTTACAAAAAAAATACAAAAAAATAACCAATTATTTAATTTTCCAAAAACAACTATAATATTGACCACGACAATTAGAAAGTCTGGAAGCATCTCATGAACAAGAGTTAATGGTTTTATTAGGTTGTTTCAGGATTTTCATCAACTCTAGCAAGCAATAACTCTAGAAACAAATCTAACAACCAAATTCTTTTTTTTTTTACTTCAATACATGAGCGTCTTAGATTCTCATCCATTAAAAAAGAGCAACCCATTGAAAGTTTTCCAAAACACATACTATATGATTGGAACTCTTATAGACAATGGTCATATATCAAAGGTGAACAATTATTATGACGGAAGGAGAATCCAAAAAAGTTTTCTACTTTTCTAGACAAGTGAAGTTGTTTTTCTTGAATTCCACATTTTGTTTATGGAAACTATGCTCGCTAATAAGGAAATTTGCATTGACACAAAACAAACAAAAACCTAATCACACAAGTTACCACACAAGAATAACAAAAATCCAAGGAAAATCTTAATACGCAACCTACACTAAACACTACCAAGAGACCCAAGGTACATAAACTTATATTAACGAACCAAACTTTTTAAACAAAACCAGTGAGGCAGTGCTAATCATAGAATTGTCGTCAAAGAATTCGATGGTGAACATAAAGACAAAACCCTAACCCAAAACCAAACAAAATCTTATAAACAAGACTCACGGGGCAGTATTGTTCATAGCACCACCGTAAATGAATTTGTCGCCGAACACGAAGACAAACCCCAACACAAAACCAAACGAAAACCTTAGAAACAAGACCCACGAGACAGTGTTGTTTAGAGCAATGCCGCAAACGACTTCGACGTTGTACATAGAGATGTCAATGGGTTGGATTGTACCCAATCCATTAAAATTAAATGGGTTATATAGTATATTGTGATAGCATGTTTTGTCAAGGGCTCGAGTTGGCAGCATGTTTTGTATGTAACACGCAGTGAATACTCCTTCTGCCAAAAAATTATTAGGCATGTTTTTATCCTTCAACATACTCCTCGCCATCTCTAATAGTGTCTTATTTCTCCTCTCGGTAAGTCAATTTTGTTCAAGAGAATAGGTCATTGTTAGTTGCCTCTGAATTCCATTCTCTTCTAGAAATTCAGTAAACATCTTTGAATTAAATTCCAGCCCTCGGTAAGATCTTAATTTCTTTATCTTCTTCTCTGTCTGTGTCACAACCATTGATTTAAACTTCTTAAATATTGCGAATGTATCTGATTTTAACCTTAAGAAGTAAACCCAAAGCATATGTGAGAAGTCATATGTAAACTACAACAAATACACATTTCCATCCAAGGAGGGAGTCTGCATTGGTCCACAAAGATCCATGTGAACCAAATCCAGAATCCCATTGGACTGAAATCTTAGGAAATTCGTCTATACTTTGCTTCCCTTTCATGCATGCCTCGCAAACCTGCTTGACTACCCTGAATTTTGGCAACCCTTTTACCATCTCTTGAGTTTGCATAGTCTGTAAATTATGCAATCCAGAATGATCGAATCTCTAGTACCACAAATCTGACAAATCATCTTAGCAGTCATAGCTCCCTCATTCGCCAATTTCCACTTTAGTTGATAAGCCTTATTAACATAGGAACTTCAGCCACTCGGCCTCCATTTATGTCCTTAATTTCACACTTATTCTCCGTGAATACCACATTGTATCTATTCCTTGTCATTTGAGGTACGCTCAGAAAGTTCTTACTCAACTCAGGAACTAGGAAAATATCTCATATTGTTCTTCTTCCCTTCTTTGTCATTACTTTGATGCTTCCCTTTCTTGTTGTAGTTAGTATTGCTCTGTTGCTTACTTTGATAGGCACGTTGAAATTTCTGTCCAAAGTAGTGAAAAATTTCTCTTCTTTGGTCATATGGTTGGTTGATCCACTATCAATGAACCAAACATCATTATCCAATGATTCGCTCATCACATGAGCTGCTGTGAAGAGTGAATTATCCTCACCTTCTGTCTCAACATATGAGCTTGATTCGGTGTGTATTTCTTCACTCTACACTCTTTAGAGAAGTGCACTGGTTTCCCACAGTTGTAACATTCCTTGTTAGTTTTAAACGCCTTAGTGCCTTCTGTTTTCCCCAATTTATTTCTGAAATAACATTGGACCTCTATGTGATTGTCCTTTTTACAAATTGTTGCACCATTTCTTGTTCTTTTGTTTATCATCTGTGTTACCAGAAAATTTCTTTCCGAAATCTGGTCTCCGCCCTGACTTCATGCCATGATATTTGGCATTGAAAGCTCCCTCTAGACTTGTACCATTCATGATATCGAGTCTGAATTCTTGTGATTGTAGCGCTATCACAAGTTCTCCCACAGTAAAGGTTTCTAGATCTTTTGTTTGCACTATAACCCCTACATATGTATGAAACTTCATCTGCAATGAACATAGTATTTTTGAAACCAGTCGTTCCTCCTCTATCCTTGCCTCATAGGCTCCTACTTAATTTCAAAGCTTAGAAACTTTGCTTGCATAATCCTTAATGATTTCCTTCTTCGCCTGCCTCATGTTATAAATGAAGACCTCAGCCTCTGCAGCTTGATTCAAGCCGCTTTGGGATCCCCTTAGTACCTTTCTTTTAATAGATGCCACACGGCTTTTGATGTCTCACAAGTGGATAAATGGGCGCTGAAAATCTCCTCAGTCATAGAATGGTAAATCAGCTCAAGTGCCCTTTGATCCTTAGCCTCGATCTCTTCCCGTTTTGCCATAATCCTTTTTTTCTATTCCTCAGTAGTCATATCACCCATTGTAGCCTCAAATAACCCTTCAGTGACAACCTTCCATAACCCTTTAGACCTCAGGATTGGCTTGATTTTAATCACCCATAACGTGTACTTTTTACCTTCAAACACAGGGAGGAGTGGGGAGTTCTGTGACATGTCCATCTAGGTCAGTTTAATAGTTGGTTTTTAGGGTGAGATTATATTACCTGAACTATATTTTTGTGCTTGTTCCTTTTTGCTTCTGGTATATTGCTTAGTGCTTCTTGTGCTTGTTGTTCACTCTGTTTTGTGCGTCTTGTGCTTCTGCTCATTTAGTGTTGTGCTCCTTGTTCTACTGTACCTAGGATCATCCCTGAACCTTGTAGCTCTGATACCATTTGTTAATTTTAATGGCCTAGAACAAATCTAAGGTTGTTCTCATTGGCCCCATTAGTTCTTAAATTTGTGCAAACAAAAATTGAAATGTGAAATGTTATTGTTTACTCTCAAATTTGCTAGTGTTTCAGTGAAAAGAAAAAATTGTGTAGAAAGGTTTTTTGAAAATTATACTCTCATATATCATTGAAGTTTGGTTTACATATTTATATGCAAAATACACCCCTTAAACATATTATATATTCCATATTTGCCCAAAATTTGGCCTTTTAACCAATTTGATTCTATTTTTAGCATGGGAGTGATGCATGTGACCATTGTTGGAGTTGTTGTTGAACCTGAAAATGTGCTGGAACAACCTTTGCATAAACAAATAAGTCTTGAGCTTTTTCTGCTGGTGGGCTGCATCTATTGGGCTCTCGCTACAATTCTTCTCGGCCCAGATCACTTCTTCAGTCCATACCATCTTCAGACTTTGCCCGGACCACTTTTGTTTGATCAGGTAAATCTTTGGTCTTCACTTCTTTCTTGTCCGAAATCCCTAACTCTAGACCTTCTTCCCCTTTCTCTCTAGAAGCTTCTTCCTTGTCGAACCCTAGGTCCCTTTCTCTCCTTCCAGAGTCTTCGTCGATGTCACGCCGGAGAGAGTCAACGTCATCAATGGGCTTCCGAGATTAAACTTCAGGTCCAGCTCCCTTGCTTCTTTAGCCAGCATCTTTGATTGCAATAGACATTATAATTAATGTTTCAATATTCAAAACAATAACTTATGAAACCGATTTCACCTCATTTTAACTCGATTTTATCTAACTTCACCGAATTTTAACCTGATTTCATCTAATTTTAACTCGATTTCACCCAATTTTACCGAATTTTAACATGACTTCACCGAATTTTGACTCGATTTCACCTAATTTTAATCCAATTTCACCAAATTCTAAATCGATTTCACCCAATTTAATTTGATTTCACCGAATTTGAACTCGATTACACTCAATGTCACCGAATTTCAACCCAATTTCACCCAATGTCATATTTCAACTCAATAAATTGGGTGAAATCGAGTTAAAATTGGGTGAAATTGAGTCAAAATTGGATGAAATCAGGTTGAATATCAGTGAATTGTGATGAAATTGAGTTAAAATCGGGTTAAGATTGGGTTAAATAAATTTGAAATCCGGTGAAATTAGATGAATCGAGTTGAAATTAGGTAAAATTGAGTAAAAATTGAATAAAATCATGTTGAAATTCGGCGAAACGTGATGAAATCGAGTTAAAATCAAGGTAAAATTGGGTAAAATAAATTTGAAATCCGATGAAATTAGATGAAATTGAATTAAATTTGTGTGAAATTGGGTAAAATTGAGTCAAAATTAGATGAAATCGGGTTGAAATTCAGTGAAATGTGATGAAATCGAGTTAAAATCAGGTAAAAATTAGGTGAAATAAATTTGAAATCCTATGAAATTGGATGAAATCAAGTTAAAATTGGGTGCATTGAGTCAAAATTAGATGAAATCGGGTTGAAATTCGGTGAAATGTGATGAAATCAAGTTAAAATCAGGTTAAAATTAGGTGAAATAAATTTGAAATCCAGTGAAATTGGATGGAATCGGGTTAAAATTGGGTGAAATTGAGTTAAAATTGGATGAAATCAGGTTGAAATTCGGTGAAATGTGATGAAATTGAGTTAAATCGAGCTAAAATTGGGTGAAATCATGTGAAATAAATTTGAAATCCGGTGAAATTGGATGAAACCGAGTTAAAATGGGGTGAAATCAGGTTAAAATTCGATGAAATCGAACTAAAATTGGGTGAAATCAGGTTAAAATTGGATTCAGATTCAGTGAAATTTAGTTAAATTAGGTGAAATCGGGTTAAAATGGGGTGAAATAGGGTTAAAATTGGGTAAAATAGGGTTGAAAGTGGGTGAAATCGAGTAATTAGGTGAAATCGATGGAAATTGAGTGAAATCGAGTTAAAATTGGGTGAATCGGGTTAAAATTGAGTGACGATTTGAAATTCGATGAAATTGGATGAAATCAGGTTAAAATTCAGATAAAAATTGGATAAAATATAGGTCAAAATCGGATATTCGGAATGATGGTGAATTTGAAGTGAATGATATATGGGCCTAACAGGTTAGATGAGCAAAACCTATTAAATTTAATGTAAATGGACTTTATAACCAATAGATAGTGATATCAATTTCAAGCTCAGCCCGAAATCCGACCCGAACCCGGCCCGAAAATTTACGGGTTTGGGCCGAAAATTATAGGCTCGTTTTGAATCGGGCCGGGCTCGGGCTTGGGAAATTTTGGCCCGCAAAATTCGGGTCGGACGGGCTGCCCGAGCCCGAAAAATGACCTGCACCCCTAACCCTAGTGCTCTCTCCTCCCTCAGTCTCAGAACCTCTCTCCCTCCCCCTACCTCCTCGTCGTGACGTCTCTCTCCCTCGTGCATAAGCTATTATTTTGTAATTTAATATTTTTTTATTTTGTTTATTAATAACTTTTTTTCTTCTTATATTTTGTATATTATTTATGTTCAGAATAGTTTTTCTAAGATAGAAATCCCTAAATATTATGTGCTATGATATAACTTATAATATATATTAACTTCATTTGAGTTATTTTCTATTAAAAATAAAAACTAAGAAAATTTAAAAGGATATGAATATAGATAAATTTTTACTTTACATATATATCATATATACGAGACAAAAAAAAGTAAAAATGAAAATATCACAAATGTATGTGTGATTCTAATATATACATATAAGATCATACCGATATGGATGTGTTGATGTTCTAGAAGTCTAACATTAAGATATATGGTATTGAGTTAGCGCTGATGGCTTCTGATATAATAATTCCATTTTTGTGTAGGTGGCCAGCTGTTTTCATTTTGTGGATGCGGCCGTTTGTTTCTTTTTTGTGTATCATCCGTGCATTTTTCATTGTGCAATTGTTTGGGATTGGGTTTGGATTCATTGTCATTGACCGTCAATCACAAAGAGCAAACTTACAATAACCTTTTCACGAATGAATTATCCATTGCATATACAAGTAAATCACAGGTTTTTTCCCGTGCAAGAGGGAGATCAAGGCGAGCATAACTTTATACAGCCAGGGACTCTTTTATTTTATGTTATTTTTCTCTCTTTGGTAGCGTTTCTTCCCGTAGATGCTTCTCGAAACTTGCAAAAGATGTTGAGAATTAAACTCAAAACTGTCAGAATTTTTGGACAGTTTTCATCAGCAATTTGGAAGGTCAAATGGAAACCAAATTCAACGTATGACCTATGAATCTGGATGCCCCAAGAGTCTACTTTCTAACGGTTCAAGTTTCAAGACGTTTGGAAATTTGTGGAAGAAGTTATTGCTGTTTTAGTAACGAATGGTCAGTTTTGACTGCATGGAGTTTCGGTTTCATTTATGTCTTCTTTTAATTTTGTTGACTATAGAACATTCTAGTCTATTGAAAAATTCTATAATTAGGTATGTTATATGTTTGGAATACAAGCAGCGAAAAATAACAAAGAAACAAATTAAAGAAAGAAATATTTCTCCTCTCTTCTCAAAAGTATTCAAATACTTATATCCTCTTCCATCAAATTGGTATCAGAGCCATGGCGAATTTGGGAAGATCGTCTTTGGGCCAAATATCGCCGCCACGACTCACCAAGACGAACTATGACAATTGGAGTATTCAAATGCGTGCCTTACTTGGCTCACAAGATGCGTGGGAAGTAGTTGAAAATGGCTACGATGAGATAGACGTTGTCGGTGCTACACCGAACCAGTTGAAAGCATTGAAAGGAATGCGAATGAAGGATAAGACCGCTCTCTTTCTCTTATTCCAAGCTGTAGATGATT
>CM071861.1:3873421-3892466 GCA_036759665.1 Gynandropsis gynandra | reverse complement strand
CGAACCAGTTGAAAGCATTGAAAGAAATGCGAATGAAGGATAAGACCGTCCTCTTTCTTTTATTACAAGCTGTAGACGATTCGGGATTTGAGAAGATTGCTGGTGCATCAAACTCGAAGGAAGCATGGGACACATTGAAAAAGGTGTTCAAGGGTGCCGAACGAGTTAAGCAAGTGCGTCTTCAAACTCTACGAGGCGAGTTGGAGGCCATGAAGATGAAGGAGTCAGAAGATGTATCTAGCTACATTACTCGTGTGCAAACAGTGGTGAATCAACTCAAACGCAATGGAGAAACTCTCACCGATGCAAGAGTTGTGGAGAAGATTCTTAGATCATTGACAAATGATTTTGAGAATGTTGTATGTGCTATCGAGGAGTCGAAGAATTTGGAAGAGATGACCGTCGATGATCTCGCGGGTTCTCTTGAAGCGCATGAACAACGAAAAAACAAAAAAAATAGCAAGAGATATTCGAGGAGGCCTTACAAACAAAAGTAATCCAGGAGGACAAAGTATGTATGCACAACATAACCGAGGAAGAGGACGTAGCCGTGGTGGTCATAGTTTTGGTCGCGGTGGATGTCACAATGAAGAGAGAGGACATCGAAGCCAACAAAATTGGCGTGGACGAGGCTGCGGTCGTGGAAGAGGAGGTCGTTCACAACGTTCAAACGTCGAATGTTACAACTGTGGAAAATATGGACACTATGCAAAAGATTGCTTTTTCAAGAAGAAAGTTGAAGAAAATGTCAATCTAGTCGAAGAAGATGGGAGCAAAGATGATGGCGTTCTCATGATGGCTCATGAAGGCAACACATCGGATGGTGACTTGGTATGGTATCTCGACACCGGTGCTAGCAACCATATGTGTGGGCACAAACATCTCTTTGTTGATATGCAAGAGATAAAAGATGGACATGTGTCCTTTGGAGATGCATCGAAAGTTAAAGTCAAGGGACGAGGAAAGATACGTTTTCTCCAAAAGGATGGAAAAGAGGTTACCATGGAGGATGTGTACTACGTACCTGATCTGAAGAGTAATATTCTCAGTATAGTTCAATTACTGGAGAAGGGATATTCGGTCTTCATGAAAGACCGAATACTGTAATTGAAGGACAAAAATGGTCGAGTGCTTGCGTACGTGGAGATGGCGAAGAACCGATGTTCAAATCCAACTTGCTGAATATACAAGAGAGGTGTTTGCAAGTCGATATGGAGGATAAAGCAATGTTATGGCACTTACGGTTTGGACACTTTCATTATGGTGGGGACTACATCAAGACATTTTGTGAAGGTTGTGTCCTTGGTAAGCATGCAAGGAAAAATTTTCCAAAGAAGGCAGAATATCGTGCAAGAAGACCTCTCGAGTTGGTGCACACTGACATATGTGGTCCAATCACTCCGAAATCCTTTAGTGAGAAGAGATATTTTATCACTTTCATTGATGATTGTACAAGGAAAACATGGGTTTATTTTCTGAAGGAGAAGTCTGAAGCTTTTGAGGTGTTTAAAAAATTCAAGGTGATGGTGGAGACGAATGATCTTTACATCAAGGCTTTATGAATCTGGATGCCCCAAGAATCTACTTTCTAACAGTTCAAGTTTCAAGACGTTTGGAAATTTGTGGAAGAAGTTATTGCTGTTTTAGTAACGAATGGTCAGTTTTAACTGCATAGAATTTCGGTTTCGGTTTCTTTTAATTTTGTTGACTATAGAACATTCTAATCTATTGAAAAATATTATAAATAGGTATGTTATATGTTTGGAATACAAACAGCGAGAAAAATAAGAAAGAAACAAATTAAAAAAAGAAATATTTTTTCTCTCTTCTCAAAAAAATATTTAAATATTTATATCCTCTTTTTCTGATGGAAGGTTCTGAATCTTCTTGGTTTCTATCTGGAATCTTCTCGGGATTTCAAGGGAAGGTAAGGCCTGAAGGGCATCGGGTGGTTGTGTTTCCCTTCATAGGTTGTAATGAAAGCGGATCATCAGACGCTCTCTCTACATGCTTTCGGGCTCTGCAATTTTGGGTCGTGCATCTGTAGTAGCTCCTGAGCAACATCAAGAGAGTCAGAATCTCATTTGATGAAGAACGTAGTAACGTTCTGGAGCTCAATATCGGGTCTGGACCTGGGGAAGGGGTTTCCTCCGACGACTTTCTGTCCATATTTTCTCCAACGGAAACCGTCCTCCAGAGCATCTGAGTCCACTGAGCCTTGCGTTTGTCCTATTGTTTCTCCTGAACCATCCTCTGAGACTCCCGCTTCGCTGGTTTGGTGCTCGTTCTTTCTGTTAAAAAAAAACAGTGTAAACATAAATAAGATGAATCTGCGAAGATCTTGTATTTATAATCCTAGAAGACGTCAGATGGACCGCGCCTCTTTGTGGAAAAAAATGTAGCAATCTGAAATAGATTTATCACACTAGGTCGTCGGATGAACATACGGGACTCATATACTGCGAGTCCTCGGATTCATAGAATTGCGGTTTTGTGGGTCAACAGCAGAGTGTGGTGCAGAGGAGATTCTGGTTCACTCTCAAGACTCTATGTTCTTAAAGAGTTTTCACTTGGAAGAGATCTAACCATAGGTTGTAGGATTCTATAATTATAAGAAGTTAAAGAATCTCTTACCTTCTCTTGGATTTGGGATCATCAAACTCTCCATCAAGTCCTTTACTTGCTTCGTCACATTCACTGCTCCAACAACAAGAATCCGAAGATCTTGCAGCAGAGTTTGCTGCCCTTGGAACAGCGAATTCGTAAGGCACTCCGGCCCCTTTCCTTTTCTCTATTCTACCTTCAGACCCGTCGTTTCGTGTAATGAGTTCATTCCTCCACAGAGGATAGATAACAGGATCTTGGCGGGTTGATCCTTCAGAGGCGAGCCCGAGTTTCTGTGATGCTGATGAAGCACCCCGTCTCGGAGGAAGAGATGGCTTCAGGTGGTTATGCTCACCCTGGTACACAATCTCTGATATCTGACCATCCAATGATCTCTCAACCTTCTTCTTCACGGGACAGTTCGGGTGCGTGCACTTGTAGTAACTCCTCGGGCACTCGCTTCCTTTGACTTGCTTTTGACCGTACTTCCTCCAGTTATACCCATCGAGACAAGACCGGCCTCCCATCAAGGTGTCGGATGATTTAGCATGCGCTTCGGGTTCCACAAAGGTAGGAACTTTCTGAAAAGGATTCAGACCACGGTGATTCTGGAAACATAATCTATTTTGACCTAAATTCTGCACTGACTTCAGTTTGTTTCAAGGCTCCTCGACCAACGCTGACCCTTCCCTGAAGCTACAAGGAAAACCGATTCATACAAACACAAAATCGATGATTTTCCATTCAGATCTTTACAAATCAATAATCTTGAAACGAGAACAACTTACCATAGTCTCCAACAGGGAGATCGTTGCCTTGGACACCACCTTTGCTTTAGGTTTATAGACGACATAATTTCTTCTATCTGTAATTGTTCTGCAATCACCAGAGGACTTGCCATTTCTACCGTCTATTGTTCTCTGAACATCAGAAGGGTTGCCATTATCATCAGCAGAGACTTCACCCTAAGAATTTTTAGACAAAGAAACAGTCAAGAATCGGCCGGAAGAAGAAGCAGGGTAACAGTATCATGAGCATGGAACGGGAGATAACCCCTGGACGAGCAAACGCAGAAGAAGCTCCACCGTTTCCCGTTGGTCTGAACCTTACAGTCTTAGGGTTTATAGCTTCAACAACAATTTCAGGAAGACTCTTTTGTGGAGAGACGTTGACTGACATAGTCAGAAGCCCCTTATATGTCCTGAATCCCGAACAAGAAGGCCTCGAGGCAACTGGTTTAGCTATTACCAATCTCTCTGCCTCCTTCATCTCCATTTCTCAATCTAAAATCGATATTCTACGCTCAAAATATTCGCAACCCAATTTTAGAAAACCTGAAAGTTCCGTATATTTTTGTCAAAATCATAAGAAAATGTGTGAAAATCACATCAATGTAAGCTGGAATCTGCATCCCCAAATTTTGCTATGATACTAAACCGAACATGGTCTTAAACCATTCAGGAGTCCGGACATTAACAAGGTATTGACGGAGATTCTAAAATATCACACAACATAACGTGATCTGATGAGATAGAATGTGATAGAAACCAAGAACTATCACCCAAAGCATTAAGGAAAGTCAACCTAATATGGGAGCAAACTGTGATCAATATCAATATCATCGAACATTTTCCGAGAGATCAGCGGACGAATTAGAATCAACAGATCATACAAAACCAAACCAGATCAGTAATAGAAATGAACTTTAGCCGAATTTGCACCGTCACTTTCTCTCAATACGGTGAAAAGTTTGGAGTCCTAACCCTAAGAAGATCCTATATACATAATTAAAGATGACTACTTATGTCCCTGAGTAATCAGAATCCTCGGTCTAGTCGTCTATGGAGGTTGGAAAAATTGTTCGAATGAATCTTCACCAAGATGCCATGAGAAAACTCAGTAAAGTGATTTCTGAATCTATCTTGAAAGCTAAAGTTTTTCGAATTCATAAGCACAGAGGATCAAGAACAGAACCTCACGCAGTGACCTTCACAGAATTCAAATCCCATCGAGACGACGAAGATCAGATCGTACGGACAAAACATGAGAGAGAGGAGTTGCCTTCCTTGTACAGCTTATCCGTCTGCGGTTTTGATTATGGCGTGTGGTCTGCGTAGGGGAAACAGGGTGATCCATGTGTCACGTGGCTTTTCGACGTGGCAGCACCTATTTGGTAGTTTGGTGAAGGCTGGAACTAATACACAGTACAATCCAAACTGCAGATTTGGTTTTTGGATGTGTTTGGGTTTGAACGTTAGTTGGGGAAGAGGAGGAACCTTTGAAAGTTAGTTGGAACTGAAGTCAAGAAGGCGACGTCGTTTGGAAGACAACATTGTTAGATACGCCATGTCGTCTTGCTTGAATCCACGTGAAGCTGGTTTCTGCCTCTTGTTTTCTAAACACTTGATTCATACAGTTCCAAATTAATATGTTCGGTAACAAAGCAAAGATATAAAAGTGGGATAACGGGTTTTACGTGGTTCAGTAAAAGTATATACATTCACAAAGGAATTAGAATATTTTTATTTATTCTCAAAAAATTACAACATATCTCTCAAATTGTAAAGAGAAAATATCGATATTTCTTTTTAACAATTTGAAAAAAAAACACTCTCAAATATAAAGAGAAAATACCGAAAAATTTAAAAAAATATATTTTTCCCAATATTTTTTCTCCTTATTTTTTTTCTTTTCTTCTGTTGGGATGATTTCCTGAGGTGAAGAACATCCTGCATTTATAGGCAAAAAATGAGAGAAATTTCTAAATTTGTGGAGACCACAAATTTTAAAATTTCTTCATACGGTGCCTAACTTTGACAAAATGAGTTTATCATTTTCATTCTCCCACTCAAAGTCATTTTAGTTGTATTCTTTCTTTTTTCTTTCCATTTCGTCTTTGTCAAGTTGCTCATGTTTCTACTAGACCCATAGAAAATCGACACCAAATAAATTTTCTATCACTTACTGGTTTCATTAACACATCCACCATGTTTTCCTCTGTATAGATTTTCTTAATATCCACGTTACCTTCCTCCACTTTTTTTCCGAACAAAATAATATTGTAATCTTATATGTTTCGTCTTTGGATGAAATATTTGATCCTTTGCAAGATGCAAAGCTCTCTGACTATCACAAAACAAAACAATATTATCTCGTTATGACCCTCCATTAAAATATGCAACCAAATTGCATCTTTGCTAGCTTGTGTAGCCGCAACATACTCAACCTATGTCGTAGATAGTGTTAAAATAGTCTATAGTTTTGAAACCAAGCTTACCGCACCGTTAGCAAGAGTAAACACGTATAATGTGGTGGATTTGCTTTTCGAGGTCGACAACATAGTCCAAATAGACATACCCAGTAACAGTCAAGTTTGATCCTCCATAGCACAATGCAACATTTGTGGTGCCCTTGAGGTATTTCAAGATCCTCTTTACAACGGTCCAATGCTTTTTGCCATGTATCGACTAACTGCTCCCACTGTTTATGCAATGTCTGGTCTGGTATATATCATGGCAAACATCAAATTGCCCACTGCTGATGCATACGGTACTCGAGACATCTCCATCCTCTCTTCTTCCATGCTAGGACTCATCTTGGAGGATAACTTGAAATTAATAGAAAGAGGGGTAGAAATTGGCTTACAATCTTGCATGTGGAAACGACGCAAGATTTTACTGATATAGTTCTTTTGTGAAAGTCAAATATTCCTATTATTTCTGTCTCGCTGAATTTGCATCCCCAGAATCTTATTTTCTTAGTCCAAATCTTTCATTTCAAACTCTCTAGCCAATTGAACCTTCAATTCTTTAATACGACCATTGTCGGGGTTTGCTACCAACATGCGTCAACATACAACAACAAATGACGAAATCATCATCACCAAATCTCTTATTGTATGCACAAGGATCTGCGTTCAGTCTGTTGTATTCGAGACTCATTATGAAAGAATCAAATCCCTTATACCAACATCTTGGTGTCTATTTGAGATCGTATAGAGATTTGTTTAGCCTGCAAACCAAGTTCTTTTTTCCTTTGTTTGAAAATCCTTTTGGTTGAAGCATATAAATTTCTTCTTCAAGTTCTCCATGAAGAAACACAGTTTTAACATCTAACTGCTCAAGGGAAATATCCAATGTAGCACACATTGTCATGACAACTCGAACTGTTGTGAGTGGAACAACATGTGAGAAGATTTCATTGAAATCGATCCCTTTTTTCTGAGAAAATCCTTTCACCACCAACCTTGCATGATACTTTCCACTTGATCATTGCAATCTCGTTTTATTTCGAAGACCCATTCGTTTCTAATGGCCTTCCTTCCTTGTGGTAAAAGAACAAGATTCCACGTCTTATTTTTATGAAGTACTTCTATCTCTTCTTCCATTGTTGTTATCCATTGAGATGCATCTTTTTCTTAAACTGTCTCATGAAACGTGAGTGGTTCTCCATCTTTAGATAGAAGACAATAAGCAATATTTCCCTCCACAATAAAGTCATTCTGCCATACTGGTTTTCTCCTCTCTCGATCTGAACGTCGGAGCTGTGTTTCCAAAATCTTAGTTGGCTGGGTTTCTTCAATATCTTCAGAAAAATATGGAACTTATTGTTCCGTTTGATTATCAATATTAACTCCCATTGTCCCTGCTCTTTCCACATAATTGCTATAATTTTCACCTTTTCTCATGCAAATACGACATCTCTGTTCAGAATAACCTTATGGGCAATGGGATCTCACAGGCGATACCCCTTAACTTCATCGGCATACCCTAAGAATACACATTTTCTAGATTTTGGATCTCGTTAGTTGTATCTTGGGTGTTATACATCGCATATGTAGTACATCAAACATATGAAGGTTGGAATAATCAGCTAGCTTTCCCATCCATATCTCCATAGGTGTCTTCAGATCAATTGCGGTTGATGGTGACCAATTGATCACATAACATGCCATCACAACTGCTTCAGCCCAAAATGTGTTGCACCTTTTAGAGACATCTCTGGTGCTTGCCAAATATCAGAATGAACCAAATCCAAGATAGCCTTGCTTCTAGTAGTTGAACTGCTGAATTTGGATCTGTACTACTTACTTGTAACATAATGCTCACAAAAGGGTAATGTGACCTTTTTGAGCCCCAGGAGAAGACCTCGATCTGTAAGATTCGATGATATCTTTTTAGCTTTCAGCACGACCAGCATATCCATGACAATTTCCATTATCCCATTTTCCACATAGGTCTTGCACCCTATGTCATCTAATTGTCCAACATATACTAGATTCTTTGTTAAGCCTTCCACGTATCGTACCCCTTGAATGGTTCGAACTATACCATTTTCAGTTTTCACCTTGATGGTACCAATGCCAACGATATTCAAAACATGATCATTCCCCATAAATACAGATACTTCTGAGATAGGTTCATAATCATGAAACCATTCTCTTCGAGAGGTCATATGCCATCACGCTCCTGAATCCAGAAGCCATACATCTGAGAAATTTTTTCTATCTTCAGTAACTGTGGTTATCTCGATGTTCAACACTTCACCATTAAGGGTATTTGCAACGTTGCCTTAAGGCTTTGCCGCTTTCTCTCCATTTTTATAATAATGCCACCACTGTTTCTTCGTATGACCTTTCTTTTTGCAGTGAAAACATTTAATAACTGCCTTTGGTTTGTCAGCGTATTGGCTCCCACTTGAACCATGTTTTATTGATTTTCCTTTGATCATCGCTAAGGCCTCTGCTTGTCGCGAGCCTACCACCATGTCATGCTTATTTTTGCGTCTTCATTCTTCTTCCAGAACAATAGTTGCAACATCGACAAAGACTATATAGTATGTGATAAGATTGCTAGTCATGTTCACAATGAGTGAATCATACAAATCTAGTAAACTTTATAACAAGATCTCAACACAATCTTTTACATCTATTTTGTAACTCATTTTGGAGAGTTTCGAAAATAGCGTATGAAGCGTACTTATATGCTCTATCATGGAAGTAGATTCTGATATCCGGAGAGTGTACATTCATCTTTTCAAAAAGATCTTATTATAGAATGACTTTGTCTCATATAGCTTTGAGAGAAACTCCTAGATTTCTTTTGGAGTCTCCAACTATTCTACACTATTGAGGATGTTATCGACGAGACCGAGGTGCAAATTGGCGATGACATTTTCATTTATTTTGTTCAAGTGCTCATCAGCAATACCATTCGGCCTTCCCCCAATAGCTTCCAAACAACCCTCTTTCATCGAAACAACCCTCATTTTTGTTTTCCATGTCGAGAAATTATTCTCGCTGAACTTCTCTACCTCATACCGTGTTGACATTTTATCAGTACTTATCTCAGTATGATCCAATTGTCCTATGAACAACTGGTATTAAACCAGAGCTCTCATACCATTGTTAGGATCAGACGTGATAAATAAATGTTAGACAACAAAGTAGAGATGAAAAAAATTATAAAAATGGGGCAACAAGGTTTTACGTGGTTCGGTAAAATGCCTACGTCCACGGGCGAACACTAGAAGATTTTTACTGATTCTCAAGAAATTATAACACTTCTCTCAATTTATAAGGAGAAACCACTGATATTTCTCTCTAACAATTTGGAGAAAAACACTCTCAAATATCAAGAGAAAATACCCAAAAATTAAAAATTATATTTTTTCCAATTTTTTTTCTTCTCGTGTTTTTCATTTTTTCTGTCGGGATGATTTTCTGAGGTGAAGAATACGTAGACTAAAAAATGAGAGAAATTTCAAAATTTCTGGGAACCACAAGTTTTAAAATTTCTTCATACGATGCATAACTTTGACAAAATGATTGTGTCACTTTCAATTCAGACAATTAAATATTTGATTAACTCGTAATTATAAAAAAGAGAACCTTACACTTTTTTTGTCATGTTTGTTTGTCCCTAATTCGCAACCCTAAACGATATGTGAGTTGGAGTAATGTACTTCGATTTGAGAGTTGATGATCTCAACTCTTTCCGACATAATTGAAGTTGAACAGATATTCATAGCTTGTAATCCCATTAATTTAGAAAGAAAATCATGTAATACTATTATGAACATTTTCTTTCTTAATTCTAACTCATAATGATATTATTGTATATATTTAATTGATTGAATCAATAAGAAACATATATAATTTAATTTTTTATTCTTATTATTGTAGCTCTTTCTCTAAAATAATAAAAAGAAAAACACCATTGTTTTCGGCATAAAGATTCACATTTCTTTCCTTTTCGTCGTCCTTTCCTCTGCTTCGTCCCAATTGGTGAAATAGATGATATTCAAATTTTTATAAAAAAATATTTATAATTTTAAGAATTTATATTTTTTATTTAAATTTATTTTAGTTTTTCAAATTTAAATTTCTCCATCAAATCACCAATAGACATCCATTGAGAATTTGAATTCACCGCCCCTATCACGATTACCCATTGCTATCTTTGAAAATTTTTGTCAGTATATCAATGGTTATTAGTAGTTGTTAACGACCTCTTTGTTAATATGTCCTGCAAAAAAACAAAAGATATAAGACGATTGGATCCATTAAAATTGTTAATATATATCAACGAATATCACAGTTAATCTTCGTTGACACTTTTCATCAAATGTTAGTGCTGACAATCGTTGATAATATATCAACGTATTATGGCCGCTGTAATATCATCGAAAATTGCAATCTATATTTATATTAAATTCCCAAAAATTCTTAAAAAACTTTGTTGAAAAGACATTTTCAAAAAAATAAAAAATTTGTTGTTTCCAAAGAATATATCAAATGAAAATGCAAATGTTTTTTTAGTGAATTGAGCTACACAATAGCTTTCTTTTTCTTTTTCTTTTCCCTTCTTTTCTTTCTCCATTAGAGGTGAACAATCCGGATTTCGGGATGGGAGCAATCCGTGTTTCGGGACGGATTCTTCGGGTTCGGTCCAGGTTCGGGTTCCTCGGATTTTAAAAAATTGATCCCAAAAAAACCCATTTGATTTTCAGGATGGGTTCTTCGGATTTCGGGTTGTTCGGGTTTTGAAACATTGAATCCAAAAAAATCCGAATTGTATTTGGGTGATTTCGAATTTTCGGGTTCTTCGGATTTTTTAGGTTATTTAAGAACGGGTAATTCGGGTTCCAAATTTAACATAAAAAAATTAGATTAGAAGGATTAGAATATTTTTTTCAGGTTCTTCAGGTTCCTCGGATTCTTCCGAAATTAATCCGAACCGATCCGAACCATTGAATTTTAGATTTTGAACCATATAGATTTTCTACAAAAACCATTCATCTCACAGGTTAAATTTTTCGGAAATCGATCCGGATAACCCGAAACGCCCACCCCTATTCTCCATTCTTGCTCTCCTTCTGGCCAAACACTTTTTCCTTCCCAATGTCTCCTCTTTTTATTGATTATGACCATCATCACTCATTTCCTAAACCCACATGTACTCTACCACACTTACTCCGGTGTCTCCTTGATGCCATTTCAACTTGTCTCCCTTTTTATTATTACGTTTTTTCACACAACACTGGGTATTAGAAAAGGATCAACTTGTTTTGAATGAATACAAAACAAAATATTCCTTCTTCCAAAAAAGAAATACTGTGGTTTCAAAATTTATCACAAAAGAAACTGATATATTAAACTTTGTTAATATATTAAACGAAACGTAAGAATTATACAACACAAAAAAAACATGTAACTAAATATGAAATATACAACACAAAAAAAAATATGTAACTAAATATAAAAACGTACAATAATTAATTTTTATATAAAGCTACATGAATTGGATATTTTATAAACGGACTGATTAAATTAATCAATATGTAAAACCGAAAATTTTATTGTCAATATAGAGTCACACCTATTTTCCATGAGTTTAAAAATGTTCAACTTTGAATTAAAAAGGATAGAAATGTAATGATTAACATATACAACACAATTGCAGATTTATATATTTAATAACAAAAATGCCATTAATTCATGTATTAGTAACATAATTTTCTATCCGTACATATATTTATGTGTTATTGTAATTGCATCAGTTTGTATATATAAAGGTAAATAAATGTTGCAAGATTGTGTATATTAAGGATTCAATATAATCTACTATTGACCTTTAAAGTAATAACTTTATTTCCCAATCAAAGCTCAGTGACTCGATACTCTCCAATTCATTCGTCAAATAAGTAACAATACGCAAATTACAACTCAGTCTTGAGATTTCACCACAACGAATCAGTTTGTGACAAATTCTGATATGATATCTAAATTTCCAACAACATAACAAACTATAGTTTCAAGTGTTAATTATCGTCCCTTGACATGAAGGACAAGAACATGTATGGAACAAACTATCCTGTACCGCGGGATCTTCGACGGACAAGAGCTGGTTATGAGTTCCAAACAATTTTGATGTAAAGCAACTGTTTTTACTTACTGCCTGAGCCTCACTTTAACCAGGCAGCTCGGCCAGTTGCAAAAATATATTACCATAAAATAACAACAAACAACACAAAAGGATCAAAGCAACACATCAAAACAGCAATGTTACATTCAAGTAAATGCGTGTTTGGCTCCCACAAATCTCATACAATCAAAGATAGAATAGGTTTGAATCTCCTATGAAGCCTGATCCCGGCACTTATAAATATCGGCTATAAATCAAACTAAGTCTGCAAGTCTTTGTTTGTTTATTTTCCAAGAGAAAAACAAACATGTTTTCTTATTCTATCGCAAAACTGATTACGCATGTCTTTCACACGCAAAAGAATAAAAATTACCGTATTGTTGACTACGACCTATGCTGCAGCAGATCGTTTCTCCTCATAATCATCCAGATTCAATGCTTCTAGTAGCCTTGGCCATGATTCTGGGATACCTCCAGGAAGATCAAACTCCAAAAGCTTCTCCTTGTTACGGTAGTATTCTTCGAGAGGTTGGCTCTGCATAAAAATGAATTACACAAATCAATCATGATATTACGACCACAATAGGAAATTGTGAGAACCATCACAGGTGAAATCAGAAGTGTATACATGTTGTTATGGTATTCATTGTACTGCATTAAATACCTTCATTATTAATTCACTAAACCATAATCAGAATGTTGTTATGGTATTACCTGCTCATTATATACGCGAAGCCTTGCTTTTACCACCTCTTCTGTATCGTCTGCCCGGGTAATGAGCTTTGACACACAATGTGAAGGAGGAAGCAGAGGAGCCATGCTAATCCCACGTTTTCCATTCTCGCCCTTGACATTGATATTAGCAATATTGAAATTCTTTCCACACTGACTACAAATTCTTCGGCCAAGACACTTTTCAACCAAAACTTCTTCTGGAAGCTTCAGATTCACCACTAAATCGATGTCCATTACACCATCCAAAATTTCCTGAAAACCAAAAACCAGCCCATGTCAAGGTAACAGTATCAATGCGACTAATGAACTTATTAACGACCTAATCACTAATGTCCCTATCATATCATCAATTACTTATAATGGGAATCATGGAAACAAAAATACAAACTGAAAGACAAAAATCAACCGATTCAATAAGGATGCTTACAGCTTGTTTTATAGTTCGAGGAAAACCATCGAGAATGAAGCCCGTTTCACCTCTGGCTTCACCCGCCTCAAGTCTCTTAGACAACAAGTTGATAATTATCTCATCCGAAACCAATTTTCCCTGGTTTACAATCTCCGCGAGCTGCATCAAACCAAAAAAATCTCAGAAAACATCCATCAACAGGTAATAGGAGCATAATTACTAACTCTTGGCTTCGTGAATGAAGTAAAACCAAGTAAATTTAGAAAAGAAAATTGCCTTGCGTCTTCCGGGAAAATCGAATTCGCACACAGATTGTTCATTCGGAAATAATGAATAAATAGTATTGATTAGTAAATCATGTAAATGAAGTGCTTCGAAAGACCCATGATGAACTTAGTTCCGCTAGATCTGTCAGCTCTCAGATATAAAACGTGATTAAAATGATATCCTTCAGATCCGAAGACGAATTGATACCAATAGGCAGATCGAATCCACAATCAAACGTACGGAATCTAATTTAGAACCCAAAAAGCGAATGATGATATCGGAAATCGCACCTGTTTAGATAGATGTCCGGACGAAGCGAGCTCCTCCCGGACGAGATCTCCGGTGGCGATGTGAGGAACGCCGAGGAGATTCGATAGTCTGCTTGCGTATGTGCCCTTTCCGACACCGGGACATCCCAGGAACACCCACTGCACGTTTCTATCTTTTGCAACGTTCCTCGTAACTCCAGCGCCATGAAGAAATGGTGGTGACGGTGGCGCATGGACAGCGCGTAGACCGGCTTCAGACGCAGCAGAAGCGGTGGTGGAATATAGACATCTCCCGATGCCAGATAGGGACGAAGATCTCGCCACTCGCAATATGCCCGCCATTGAAGAATTAAGGATTGGGAGAGCGTGCGAGGGAGAGAGCGTGTGTGCGGCTCGAGAACTTAACCCTAGCAAGCATAACGTGTGCGAATATTCGATCTTATAAGATTTTTAGCTTGTATTTCCTTTTTTGCCCCTTAGATGAGCTGACGTGGCAGGCAATTTTGTTCCGACATTTCTTGTATCTTCTGCCACGTGGAATCACCCGCTTCCACAGGATGCGCCAACGGTCAGAAAATTGCCAGCGTTTGATTTCTAACTCGGAAACTTATTCGTCTCTAGAGAAAAAATCTCCACCATTTTTGTTGCTGGGCCGAAAATGGCGACCTCACTCTCTGCGACGATCACGCCATTCACGCTACAGAGAAAACTGAAAGCTCATCAAGTTGTACTTCCTGCAGCTTCGACCAATGTTCAACGCCGTAGAAATTCAACGGGAGTCTGTATCCGGCGGAGCACCGCCGCGGTCGCATCGGCCGTCTCCGGTACTTCAGGCGAGTTGAATGGGCTTCTTCCTTTAGTGCTTTTGAAGTAGTCTGAAGCTTTTGGATTCTGGAACTTGTTTCTATATTGGGTATGTGCAGGGACTGGGACCTCTACGGTTGCGGAAGATACTATTGATTTGCTTGATACAGTGAAAGTGTTGGATTTGAATGGAAATGAGATTCCGATATCTGATTTATGGAAGGACAGGAAGGCTGTCGTTGCCTTTGCTCGTCATTTCGGGTTCAGCCCTTTTTGATTGTTTTCAAGTTAAACAAGATTTGTCTTTTGGTATATGAAGAATCTGGTTTGGTTTAGTCTGTGAATTGTGATTTCAGATGTGTACTTTGTCGGATACGAGCAGCTTATCTTGAAGAGAAAAAGGTAATTTCATGTCGAACATTAGAATCTAAATGAACTGATTAAGATCAACTTTGTTCGGTTATATTGGCTGTTGAACACAATTATATCTGGTGATTGGAGGGTCTGCGATCATCTGGTAGATCATTTTTTTTTGTGAAATTTCATTGGTTGTTGTAGGCATAAGTAAAACGGTGATTAATTTAATGGGTAATGTTGCAGGATGTGATGGATGCATCTGGTGCTTCTCTTGTGCTAATTGGACCTGGCAGCATCAATCAGGTAGCATTCCGATACACAATTTGAGAAATATTTTAATTTCTCTGTTACTTTCACTTTTAATACCTAATCTGCTATAACCAATATTTACATCTAAATGCAGGCAAAAACGTTTGTTGAACAGACTAAATTCAAAGGAGGTATGCTTTAGAAGATATTCCAATACATCACAGTTACTATAAATTTTGGAGTTATTGCAAGTATTGAAACTATAACTTTGATATAAGAGGAAATTTATAACTTTCATTCATTTCCTTTATGACAACATCTAATCTACTATCGATCGATCTTCTTTCAGAGGTCTATGCAGATCCGAACCATTCATCATATGAGGCGCTCAGATTTGTTTCTGGGGTCTCAACAACATTTACTCCCAAAGTAGATTTACTTTGTTACGCAACCTTCCCACATGCGATAAACTTACCTTTCGATATGTTCGGCAATCTCATCAAAGATGACTGATATTAATTGTATGATTTAACAATTTAGGCTGGTCTGAAGATAATAGAGGCGTATATTGAAGGATACCGACAAGACTGGGAGCTTTCTTTTGAGAAGGATACGGTCGCTAGAGGTGGCTGGTAAGCCAAATCATTATATTATTGATTTAAAAAACGACCTTCTAAGTTTCCTTCTTCACAATGAATAGATTATAATGACAGAACTTGTGCAGGCAACAAGGTGGAATTCTGGTTGCAGGGCCTGGGAAACACAACATCTTGTACATCCACAAGGTAATCTCTTTCCCCTTTTGTTTTTCTTTCTCTCATATTGCTAGACATTTAGGCTTTTATGTTGAACTCGTCAATGCTCTAAGTCCAATTAAAGGATAATTTTGGGTTTTTTGGCAATTAGGTGATAATTAATTAATTGTTTAATGACCACCTAAAGAGTAATATATATATATATATGCTTAGTCACATAATTAAAACACAACAATACACAGACTAGTTCTGAACACAAAAAAACCATCTAGGTGCCAAAAAGAAAGGTTCTCCTCGTGGCAATGATTTAGTCTATTCAGAATTACTTATGATTGTGTCATACCATGCCTACGAGATATGATAGATGGATATGAAAATAGCTTTTCTAAATGGAGAACTTGATACGATTCTAGATCGAAGTTCTACTATTAAATGTATGGAATGACGCCACAACATGTGTAATCACTATTGATAAATCAATGAACATTAAGATTCTTTCCAAGAGTTTAATTAGCTAAATCTCTTAAGAAGTAGTAAAGTGAAAAAAACATTTTCAATATATGCTACTTTGTTTTAAATGTCATATAATATGTCTTATTTATAAGGATCAAACCAAAAAAAGAATATTAAATAAAACAAACTAAATAGGCAACACACGAGAAAGTGCTTGGTCGAGCGGTGTAACCACTCGTTTGATTGTTGTATAAAATTTAACCCTAAAATATGATTGGTTTAGCGGTTTCTATGCTCGATCGAGTTGTGTGATGTCCAGGGCAAATAAACGGTGTTAACGAATGTTTTTCTATACCCATAAATTTACGCGGGTTAAGCACGTGTCGTTCGAACCGTGCGATCAACGCTTTCATGCGTACATTGGTAGATAGAGTTGCCTTAGGTTGAGTGACTCCCTGCTTGGACGGCCTTTTTTTCAGATGGATCTTGTGGTCTTGACTTGATTCTTTTTTATGTCCACATAGAGTTGTTGTCCATCCTTCCATGTCCATGTGAACAAGTACGTTTCGAAGCTCCTTTGTCTTTGCCTTCGCTATCGATCCTCTTATGATTTGTGGCGGATCCAAGACCTTGTCTCATCATCCCCTCCTCCTCTTTCAACTACATCTAAACGAGCCGAGTTATTGATATTGAAAAATTGAATTGACATTCCGCATACCAAGTAACAAAACCTGCGATTTGTGGTGCTTATCATTTGGTTCTTCCTCTTCATCCAATGGTATTTTCATCTAGGATCCGTCTTCTAGATCCTGCAACAATTTATGAGCTACACTACAAAAACACTGAGTTAGTTCGTTAGGAAACATCGTCTATTTGTGTGCAAGCGCATTCATTAGTTCAGGTAACTGGAATTTTGTCGCCTTTTCTCTCGCCTTCATTGAAAGAAAATTTTTGCCCACTAGTTTACTCTCGCAGGTCTTTTTCTTGATTTTTCTTAAGATCTCACTAATTTGGTGATTACATCAATGTCACCTATTTTCTCACGTCTTTCATCCTTGTGCAAATGCGACTCATCTTCGTACGGTTTCTTGTGTTAAGGGTGGCAACTAACATTTATTTGTTGTTGAATTCATCGTGTTGAACTTGCGTATCAAATCGCCATGGCCTTCCATCTTGCATCGGTACATCGATATAAAGAATTTTGTTTTCGTACTTATTGATGTTGAATGAAACATTTACTTGATGGTGTACCTTGGTTTTTCCACTGATGTTCAACTAGAAAACTTTTTTGCTTCCTTTTTTAGGAGGACGACACATAAGAGGAGAATAAACACTTTTAAGTAGAGTAGAGTCTTTACTACATACAAAATGAGCTGAATATTTTAAGTGTAGTAGAGTGTTTAACACATATGTCTCACTTCTTCATTTGATATTATTTCATAGCCACCATCTAGGCATACCAATATAAGCCTTTTTTCTAGAAAATCGTTGATGTAACCGTCTCGACCCAGACAGATGAAACATGTAATGTCACAGTTATATATAGGGATTTAATATGTCCTTTATGTTTTCGGCCATGACATTTTGTGCTTTGGCTTGATTTTGCTGCTAGTGTAGAATCTCTCGTGCTTTTGAATTATCTTTCCTTTGTGTTGGTTGCTTTTTGATCCTAATGGCCAAGTGAAGAAGATTATTCATCTCCATGTAATAAATGTTTACGTGGTTATGAATGTCAAGATTAAATCACCAATAAAATGATCCATGGTGTTCGATCGTCATCTACGCTAGCGTGTATCATTAGGAAATCAATCTCCTTATAGTAGTCCTCTATGTTTCGGTTTCCTTGCACCATTTGTCGTAGACATTGATTCATTTATTTATGATAGTGAGTAGATATGAATTGATGTCTCATCGCTACTCGCATATCTTCCTACGTCACTATTGGTCGCTCTCCATTCATTCGACGCGATAGAATGAAGTTATCGCACCATGCAAGCACATATTCACTGAATTTTGTTATGGCAATTTCATCTGTTTTAACTTGGAGTATTGATGATAATCAACAATCATCTTCGCATTTCGTTCCCATTTCAAATATGATTCGAACAATGAACATAGAAATTTTCATCTTGATGCTGCTAATGTCATCATCAATCATGTCCCTGGATCCTTGGTCTAATGGGACGAACATATTTTTTGTCTAGAGTCTCAACATATTTGTTCTCATCCATATCTATAGAGTATGGAGTACGAGTTGTGTCTAGTTCTCTCTAGATGTGTTTTTGGTAAAATTCTACGTGTTGTGTCTTCCACCTAATTAAGTCGTTGGTTGACATTAGTGAGTTATTCTCACATCATTAATCGAGTTGCTCATTCACCTTATGGCGATTTGTTGTGATAGTTTTCTGAATTAGACATCAAAATGATAGCTGCAAAACAAAAATAAATCAGTAAAAAAACGAAACAATTAACGAAAATGTGCTGAACAAAGCTCACAATCTCTCAAAAAGATATTTTGTTCAGTTTCACTTGCCCTTTTATATTTTCCCGTTTTCTCATGTTTTATTTAGTTAAAACTCAAGTAATAAACAAAGTTAGTTTTCGATGAATTTAAACTTAATTTAACGCTAAAAATGCGTAATATTGTTACCATGTCTAACCTTTTAAATCTAGTTTCTAAGATATTATTTTCTTCCTAAGATTTTCTTCTTTCTCTCT
>CM071861.1:3806938-3841334 GCA_036759665.1 Gynandropsis gynandra | reverse complement strand
AGGTTTTAATGCGTATTCGGTTCATTTTTGAGCTAAAAGACGTGCACGAGACAAAGTATTAACATCGAGGATCATCACGGAACAAACGGGACGAGAATCAACAAGAAATAGCACTAACTCGCGCGGGTAACTCCCTAGCCCGAGCAGGCATTTAGTTCGACAATTTTGTCCAGCAAATTGAGCATGAGTCAGGCAAGCAAGCAGCACGGTCGGGGCATCAGCCCGAGCGGGCCACACCTCAGCCCGACCGGGGCACTCACTAGCCCGAGCGGGCCACCTCATTTTCCACCGCGATCCCACGCGATCATGCGCGTCGTGCCCGAACGGGTCACACACCCAGCCCGCGCGGGTCGCGTCTGTCACCTGCAACTCCAGATAAATTAATTTGTCTTAAAACGAATAGGAGTTTGTTGGGGACTTATACAATAAGGAAAACGACTTTAGAGAAGAGGAATAAGTGATATTTTACTGGAGAAAGTAATGGAAACGTCACCCAACTTATTCAAGAATGGAAAACTCAAGAAAAGACAAAATTGGTGGCTGCTGCAACTAAAGGAAAAGAACGAACGACCAGAAGGAAAGAGGAGGAGGAAATGAAAGAAAAGAAGAAGGAAAAGGAAGACCAGGAGCTAGGGGTCGTGGGAGCTTCAGTTAGAGAGTAAATTTGGAGTTCTTAATCGAGGAGAGAGAGTAGAGAGAGGGAGGAGATTCTTGCGAAGGAGACGTGCAAGGTGCATTGGAGATCAACCCAAGAATTCGGTTTCGTTTGGTTTTCATGTTCCTTAGTCTTTCTACTTCAATTATGTTTGTTTTCGGACGCATGAACGAGTAGTTTATTTTGTTCTAGGAGAAGGGATTAGCCCATGGCTATCCCGGAACCACTTTGATTTATCTTTGAATGCATCTTTCCGTTTTCCTTTATCTATTCTTTATCTGAGTGCTTAAATGACTTGTGTTTATGAAGGCCAAGTAGATGCATTTGTTTGGGATTAGGAGAAGGACCGAAAGGAGAATTCTAGTCCTAGAAGATCATGTTTAGAACAACCGAGGTTAGGCCACGAAAATAGGGTAGCAACGGTTGAGGGTAAAACGGATGAATCACAGATCTTATGGGTTTAGTTCAAGGTGTCAGCCACAAAAGTAGAGGATAACTTGACTAGATCACGTGTCTATGCCTTGAGAGGGGGTAGATATCATATTAGGATCGTCTACCTTAGATAACTTGATTGGGTTTGCATGATAGATAGGTTGATTGTTGGTTTCGGTAGTCTTGTGGTTAAACCAGATTCCTGGAACATTTGTCTCATTGTTAAGAACTAGTTTGTTTATTTGTTTTTAGTATTTCATTCTTAAAACCATATTTCATCCGTTAGCAAGTTTGATTCGTAGTTTGAGTTAGGTTGTGTTGCGTAGTCCCTGTGGGATCGACATCTAAAGTACTACACACGTACGGTGCACTTGCAGGTAGTTTAGGTTAAATATTTGTTTAACTTTGATAACGCATCAAATAGGCAATACATTAATTCTTCCCAAGCGCTCTGGGCGTCCGCCTAGGCACTAGGCGCCCCATGATCGCCTGACTATCTCTAGATGGTCTTTTTTTTTTAAAAAAAAAGTGATGCCAAAACGACGTCGTTTTGATAAAAAAAAACTAACGATGATACTCATCCACGGATTTATCTTTTACCACCCTTATTTTCATCATTGCATCCATCTACTTATATATATTGCATTGTTTCTCGTCTATTGACTTCACTTGAATCTCTGGTCCTCGCATTCGTCTCTAATCCTCGTCTTTGCCTTCATCCTCATTTTTTTATCTACCATCGTCTCTCGTATGTTGTCATCGCTTTCATCTCTTTTCATTACTTTTATTTCTCATCTTCGTCTTTGTTTCATCTCCACTATCGGCTTCATCTCTCGAATTCGACCTTGCTTTCGCCCTTTCCTTCTTGTAACATCGTCCTCACTCTACGTCCTTTTTGTTGTATTTTATTTATTTACGATCTTGTTTGTCGTTGTAAGTTTATATTGTGAATTTAATATTTATAAATTTTTTTATAAATAATAAAATTATTTATTTGTATGTGTGTTTTTATTTACTTATAAATATTTCGAATTAAATATTTAGATTATAATCATATTAAATAATATATATATATATATATATATATCTGTCTAGGCGCTCTGGGCGCTGACGTTGAGTGTCCGCCCGTCTAACCCCTAGCGATTTTTTGAACCTTGTTTTTCTTAACCGAAACTAGATTGCAAACACACATAAGTAATTCTGAAAAAATTTCAAGAAAACAGAGAACATGAAGTTCCGGTTTTGGGTTTTGGTTTCTCTCTTCGGAAAAGATCTCTTTTTTAATGGCTCGAATGCAATGATTTTGGATACGTTTTTGCTCGGTAGATTTTGTTTAAACGAGAAATCATTTACCTTTACTACCATATTGGAGCTCAGTATAGCTTAACTCGAGTGATTCCTATGTTTTCTTTTTATATCCTTCTGGAAAATTGCCGTCTATTTTTTATATCTCATGCAATACGCAAACACAAATTCAAAAAGAATAACATAGTTCTATAAAAACAATGATCCAAAACTACATAAAAAAAATAAAAATAGTCCAACAAATGGACCAGTTTTGGACAAATGAACCAGGCTACCGACAATACATAAAAGGATTGAACTATCGGCAAAAACAGGTTAAAGGCGAAATCACGATGGGATTGATAGAGATCGTATGAGCAATTTAACCTTAGATCCATCGTATCCTATATCATATTTATTGTGTATTTGGATTATATATATATATTTTTAATTTTCAAAATACTTAAGTGTTTTTGTTTGAATCGCATTTATTGGAATTATTTATTAATTTCTAAATATTTTCATAGATTATTTATTTATAATTATATAAAAATGGTTTAACCCACATCTCGATCCATATAAAATTTCGGCGGGGTGGAATATATAAATTTCGGTGGGTTGGGTTGTACGAAAATATTAATTGAACTGAGACTAATATAAAAATAACACAATACATGGCGGGCTACCGGTTTTAATTCCATTAACCCGTACCAGAACCCAATAGCATCACTCTCCAACATGACGTAAACTCGAACAAGCATGAGTAGATTCGTTTGACCAAAAACTGTCATCGGCAAATGATTTTTATACTGCAAAGCTTAATTCACTAATACAACCTGATTAACGAATTCGTGCAATGGATCCATACATAAACCCAATCAGACCTCAGAAAGTAAAATTGAAACCAGCCAAAACGAAGCAGTCATCGCAGCATTCAAAGATGAAGTATCGACTTAAAACCTAATAGTAAGATCTCAAAAAGACCATTTCTTCACGGCCTTCATGCCTCTGAGGCATGCTGCGCAGTAACAATCAACGGAGGCTTCGAAAAAGCATCTGAACGATCGACTATTATCACCATCATTCAACCAACCCCATGTGCTTTGAAGCGTCTGTCATGAAAAAAATCTCATTAGATTGTCATATCACACGTTCAGATCAGAGCAGAATGCAAGAGTAAGAGTCAATGTTAACGGCCATACCCTTCAGAATCTGCATTTTTCAGAATTAGTGACATGGAATCTTAAAATTGGCGTCTAGGTGGTTTAGCCTCAGCCATTGAGACTCTTATTTGTCTGCCGTCCAGATCCTATAGGGCACAAAAACAATTCCAGAGTTTGTTCACAATGTAATCGATGAAAAGATGTAAAGGAATTTTGAAAACTCAGAAGTAATTATACTTACAGCACCATTCAAGGATCTGATAGCGTTTTTTACTTCCTGGGAAGAGCTGTATGTGACAAACCCAAAACCCTTGGATCTACCACTGTCCCTGTCGTAGATGACCCTGGCCTCAACAACCTTCCCTTGCTCACTGAACAGGCTCTCAAGAGCCATGTCATCAACTTCCCAAGCAAGGTTACCCACATAAACACGGTTTGATGGGCCCAAGCTCGAACCTGAACCTGAACCAGAACCAGAACCTTGGAAACTGGATCTGGGTCCTCTGGAGAAGGATTCTTCCCTCCTTGGTGGAGGAGGACCCGAGTTCACTCGCAAGGGTCTGCCATCAAATTCCTGTATTTTCATGTCAAAATGGACAAGTCAACACAATCAGGATATACAAACACTGGAGTCTGGAGACAAGGTTACTGGAATTGAACATGACAGTAAGAAAAGATAAAGGTTCAACGGCTATATCAGCAACTTATCCACAAACCAATCATCAGACAGAAGTTTGATGGGTTTCATCTAAGAAAAAACTTCAAATTTCAAGAAAATACACTTATCTTATCATCGGAATATAGAAGAGAACGATTCAAGAAATCTCCACAAACAAAACAATAGATAACAGTTTAAAAAATTTTCATTCTCAAGACGTATATGAACATGTAGTAATGCAGTAACACGCAAATTTTAAACTAGAAAAAAGAAGATAACACTAGATTGCGATAAACACGTCCGCACACACATACAAACAACAAGCCCTCAATAAATTAATAAAGCAATGGAAGAAATACGACAATGAGAAGCATTATTCAACACTAAGGTAGTTTCTTACATAGCCATTGAACTGTTGAGCTGCTGCCTCAACTTCATCAACCGATGACATTGTAACGAACCCAAAACCTCTGCTTCTGCCAGTCATTTTGTCGTAAATTACCTACAAGATCCAGTCACTTTAATACATGAGAGCAGTAAGTACCATAACCCAAATACACAATGCTCTCAACACAAATCTTTTCAGATTCCTTGAATAAAAAAGACATCCACATTGCTTACGACCCATTTCCCCGACAAGCTTATCCATAAAGTCATGGAAGGAAAACGCAAAACGATGAGAATTTCTTCTCAGAAAGTTAAAGCAAACCCATTCAACGAGAAAATTATGTTAGACCCACAATAATCATCAGCGTTTCCCAAAATCTGAAGCACAACCCTAAATTCGTACCTCAACCATTTGAACATTTCCAGCGCTCTCGAACAACTCTGCGAGCTGAGCACTGTCAACGCTAAAGGGCAGATTGCCAACGAAGAGCTTGAGATCAGGAGAGACGCCAGGCTTCTCCTCCCCCTCGGCATCGTTGCCAAACACGCCGTCTTCCTCCACCTCGAAATCCGAAGAAACAGCGACGTTTCTCACGAACCGCGATGAATTATCTACGGCGGCGAGGCATTTAGCGGTGGAGGGTGGGAAGAGGGAGACTGAGATGGGGTCGGATTGAAGTTTAAACGAGACGGATAGAGGTAAGAGATAGACGGAAACGGGTTTGGAGACGCAGATGGGAAGGAATTTAAAGGAAGAGAGAGCAAGAGATGAAGCGGAAGCAGCCATGGCTAAACCTTGAGTCGTTTCGATTGCTCTGCTTTGAAGGGATGAGGGTTATGGCTTTTTTAGTGCGAGTTAGATATTTATTGGCAAAAACTGAATGCAAGTGGTAAAACCTCATAAAAATATCTCCCAAATTGATATTTTTCTTTGGTAATGTCATTTATTTTTACCTTTTTCTTGTTTTTTTTTTGCGAGATATTAGTGCGTGCGTATGGTTGGGATTGCATATTTTACAGTAAAACAATTACAGATTATTAGTTTCATCTTACGTAGTTTTCAATCACAAGTTTTTGTCGCATATTGTCATCTTATCTTTTACATTTATAATCAGATTTGATTATCTTATACCTAAAATAATTTGCATGAGTTAGCTTTAGTAGGTGTGTGCTTCTACTAAATTCAAATCCAATTACCATCGTAAAATGTGAACATTATTGATTAATAACTATTTTTTTATAATTCGTATGGATCATCTGTCAAATTGTTTCTATAATAATCATTTTCTACATTAGTCTCAACCACATTGGTTCAACAAACAATTTTATCAATAAAAACATTGATCTCAACTACATTAGTTCTTAAAACATAATTATTGTCAATAACATCAATTTTGATCACATTTAAATCTACATCAGTATCAGTATCGTGTTATCATTAACTCCAACAATTTGGCAATTATTCTTATCATCACTATCAATAAAATTTATAGTTAGAAAACTACATATTATATTTTCGTTTGTCAATATCGTAATACCGTGCCATCATCGTCACCATCTATATAATCTACAACATTTTTGGATTGCAAAGAATGAATTCTCCACATATAACATGCATTTACAACTTTTTTCTATAAAAAAGCAACAAATGACATGTTTATCAATCAATATATTAGTTTTGTACTCGTACAACACACGTATTTTTAACAAAAATTGACATAAAATTTGAATAAAATTTATTTACATACACATAATATAAAGTAAATAAATTGAATTATTCTTTTTTTATTATAAGTTATTGTATTGATATCCTCCTTCTTCGCACGACCTCTACCTTGCATGCCCTTATCCGTCGCACGCACTCCTCCATCGTATGGTCTCCTCTACCGTACACCATCTTTTACCGCCGGAAATCATTTTTATTATAATTTTTATTTATTTTTTTTCCAAAAAAAGAAATAATGTTGTATACAAATACGAATATCTGAATATTTACGGATATTCGAATTTACGAAAACGAAGACGAATAGTAAAATTGAATATTTGATGAATACGAATATAAATAGTTGAAGATTTACAGATATTCGGTATTTACTCATCCCTGATAATTTTTTCATACTGCCAAAAATATAAAACTATCAAATGAAATTAGGTAGTTCCCACTGAAATGGAGTAATGTTGATTTACTCGAAATCAAATATTATACAAGTAACACACTAAAACCCAATTTATAACAATTGAAGGAAAAAATGATAACATTTTTATATTAAAGAGAAAATATATTTGAAAAATTGCTTTCATTTAACCTTTTAATTACTATTATCAATTTTTGAATTTTATGTAAATATTTTTTTATATCCATTAGATACATTTTATATTAAATAAAAGATAAAATAGCCAAATATTCAAATTATGAAACTAAAATAACAATTAGATATAACAGAATATTTTATATATCCTGTTAACTCCATAAACGTATTATACAGCGTCATCAACATTATTTAAAATCACATTCAAAATTTTACTTTACAAAAATAAGAACTAAACTTTTTTGCTATTCTAATTTTGTTCTCTCACTCTTTTTTCATACAATACAACACTATTTTTATTGAAATTTTTTAAAAAGAGAACCATTTTGTATTTTTTAAATAAATTTCGTTATTTAAAAATAAAAATAATTTTGACGTATTTAAATTTTCATACAATACAACAATATTTTTATTGGAATTTTTTCAAATTTAATTCTTTAATAAAAATATATTTGTTAATAAAAGATATTTTTAAAAAAATTTTAATAACTTCTAGCAAATTTAAATTTAATAATAATAAAAAAATTGACCATTATACCCTTATAGTATATCTTAATCCTAAATTACATTATGCCCTTAAAATCCTAATACTTTAAAATCAATTTTTTTCTTTTCCATTCTTCTCTTCTCCTTGCCTCCTTCCTCATATCTAATATCTCTCCTCTGACGCCATTTCTTCTTCTTCATCTCTTCTTTGTTTTTTCATTTGCTTGGAGCCTCCTCTCCCTCACCCGCCTAGCCTCCCCTCCCCAACCGTCTCGCCTCGCCTCGCCTTACCTTACCTCCACCACCACCTCACCTCGGTTTGCCTCGTCTCGATTCGTCTCGCCTCCGTTTGCCTCGCCTCGTCTCCACCACCGCCGCACAAGAGTAAAACGAAGAGAGAAGGGGTGAACCGTCGAAAAAGAGTCTCTCATGGATATTCTCTCACAAATATATTAATTGTATATAAGTCATTTTTTGTTGAAAGGCAAAAAAAAATTAACAATCTCTTGTCTATTTCCCTTCTAACCCATTCATACTCTCCTAATTCATTCTTTTTCCAACTACCATCATATCCAAAATATAGTGATATCGTTGGTTCATCAACAACCTCCAATACTCACTCTGGTGGTAAGAAAATTGTTACACGTACGAATATGAGTTTATATGTATCACATTCTTTTTTGGGATTACTTCTACTATTTACTATTATTACATATTACGATTAGATATCATCACTATATTTTACCACTTATAACTACTAGAGGTGACCAATCTGGATTTCAGTCCAGATTTCTCAGATTTCGGTCTGGGTTCAGATTCCCCGGGTGTATAAAAACTGGACCCGAATTGAACCCAAATATATATTTTCGGTTTGGGTTCTTCGGGGTTTCGATTCGGTTTCGGATTACTCGGGTTGAACCCAAAATAACCCAAATTAAGTTAGGTTTTTTGAGATGAAGAAGGAAAACCACATGAGAACTCGTCGGAACAGAAGGAGGTCATTGCAATCCTGAGATGAAGAAGACGAGAACTCGTCGCGACATATAGGCGATCGAAATACAAGGAGTAGGCGGCAAGCGATAGGCGACAGTAATAAAAGGAACAGGCGACAAGAACAGAAGGAGAAGTCGTCGCGATTCTAAGATTAAAGAGAGCAGAACTCGTCGAGATTCTGAAATGAAGAAGAGGAGAACTCGTCGTGACGGATAGGTGGTAGAAACAAGTGGCTTTACCAGGAAGGGAACTCATCGTCGTGAGTGGAGGAGATAAGAGAACGAAGAAAGAATAGACAGTTTCACCAGGAGGAGAACTCGTCGTAACGTGCGAGGGAGAGAAGAGAAAGGAGAAGGAACATGCGACTTCAGGAGGAGAATTCAACGTTGTCAAGGAGAGAAGAGAACAGTGGTCGTGATGGAGAGAAGAGAATGGTGATCCATAGGGAGAGAAGAACGGTGATCATCACGATGAGTCGATGAGAGGTGGCATGAACATGAAGGAACGAAAGATGAGAACTCGTCGCTAGGAAGAGAAAAGAACGGTGACAGACTGCGTTGTGCCAGCAAGGAAAGAAGAGAACTCTGCTTTTTTCGTCTGTTTGTGTCGAAGGAGAGAAGAGAAGGAGGCGACAGAGAAAAACACAAAACAAACCAACATAGAAAAACAAAAAGTCTAATTTAATTTGGATTTTTTGGGTTCCTCGGGTTTAACTTGAACCCGGACCAGATCGACCCGGATTCAAATGTATTCTAAGAATTGAACCTATATGAATTTTTAGGATAACCCCTTTAAACAACGATCAGAGTTTTTCAAGTCGATCCGAATCGATTCGATCTGGGTAACTCAGATTGATCACCCCTAATAACTACAACGATATATTATTACTAAATTTTGGTCATTTCCAACTGCAATAAATTTTTAAAACTATTTTTGTCACTTTGTTCTATAATATATTAAATCAAAATTACTATTGCATTCTTGCACACCAAATCCACGCAAATAGACTGCAATATTTAGCTAAAAAATTGCTGCTCATTAATACTTGGGGGATGGAAGTTCTTTAAAAACCAATTTTGAAAAACCCTAAATACTCACACTAAATTTTTTTTTCATTAAAACTTTTCCTAATGTTGAATTATTGTTATTCCAACACGTTCAAGAACAAATTTACGATTTATTTTAGTGGTTTTCATTGGTCTACAACCGAAAAATAGTTTTAAAAAGAGAGCAAAACTGATGAGACGAGAGAATGAATAAATAGCTTTTTTTTAATAAAATTTTTGTTTTTATTTTTTAAAATTAAATAAAATATTAATAAGTAAATTTTTTATCTAATTAAAATAAGGGTGCGATAAAAATTTCTGACCAAATAAAGATATACTAGTTTTCAACCCGCGGAATATTATAAATTTTGTTTAAATTAATATTAAAAAATAAATAAATAAAAAATAAAATAATTCATTGTAATAAAATAATATTATAATTATTAGTTATGAATTTAGATAGATATATATATCATTACCAAAATTGTTTATATATAGTATATTTTTTAAAGTTTTATTTTTGAAATTTAAATTATTTGTGATTAAATAAAATTTTATATTATTAAAAAAATCAATAATTTAAAATTTTAAAATTGTTAAGATTGTTTGAATATTTTAATAATTTTCTCTTTTTTATAAATTTGTCATTATTTTTCAAAGATGTAAGTAATTTTCATTTTAACAATATTTATAAAATTTTAATGATTTAAAAAAATGTATTAATGTTCTTCATATGAAATTTTTGAAATATTTCTGTTGAAATTTATTAAAAAATTTATTTAAATTTATTTATTGAATAATTTATTGTATTAATTATAAAAAATAAATTTAATGTTTTTATAAATTTAATCTATTTTGAGTCCATTATAAATTTTTTATAATTATAATAATAATATAATTAAAAATTAAATTTACTATTTTAACCTCCTAACCTAAAACCCTAAAACTAACACTTATTTTTTCTCTCTCCCCCATCTGCCCGCCGCTACCCCCATTCTTTGCGCTCTTATTTTTTTCAATCTTTTTCTTTTCGTCTCCTTCTCCTTTGTGGCTCTTTCTTCAATTCCTTTCTTTTCATTTTTGTTTTACCATTTTTTCTTCTTCTTCTTCTTCTTTTCTTCTTAGGTCATTTTGTCGTCGCTTTTTCTTCATCTTCGATTTTCATCTTCGTTTTATTTTTCTTCCGCCACCATTTTTTTCTTAATCTGATCTCACCGCCATATCAATCCAAAGGAAGGGCCAGCGTATTCCAACGAAGGGTTTTTTGAAACCATCTTCTTAAATCGGGATAGGTATAATGATGTAGGAAAATAAGCGAATCATCTGTGGTAATTCGTCAAAAGAAAAACGTCGAAGGAATCAGAGCAATCGAAGGGGCATGCGATGGTGTCCACTGTGCAATAAGGTTGATTAGGGATGAAGACAATTGGTAAGATAGAAGAAAAAAAAAAGACAAAAGTAAAAAAATCAACGGTTGATATTCAATAAGAAAAGCAGAAATAAAATTTTGGTGATCTAATGGATAAAAAGTTGTCACGATATATATCAACTAAATCTGAGAGATATTACAAAGCCAGCCATCACTTTTATTAATATTTAGATATGAGAAAAAAAAATAGAAGTTTGGAATGTATGCATGTAAAGAATGCGATGCCTCGACGGCATTTCTACAAATGCCCCATTTCCTTAACCTATAAAATGAGGGAAATTATCGTCCAAATCTTAAAAGTCACACTCCGATATCGCTTTTAAATGAACGGTTGGAATTTGAGAGATGTGTCCCATGGTGAGATCCTAGCTGTTAAATTCGAATGGAGAAGGAAAGGGCCACGTGTCACGGATGAGACTGATGAATGGTGCGAAGATAAGATACAGAACCTTCTGCATGCAAATATTAGTTGTTACTATATAAACAAAAATATGAAAGAGATAAAGATGTTATAAAATAAATATATATAAAAAATAAAATATAAGATATGAAATATAAAAAAAATATAATCTTTAGCAAAGTCTGTGAACAAGAGACAAAAGTTTTTAAATAAAAATAATAGTTTTATTCACGCTCAATTTTTAAATATATTTATTTTCAAACAAAATATTTAATATTCACATAATTAATTCTTTCGACTTAGATCGTGAATATAACTAATTATTATTCTAAAAAAAAAATTGAATTGTGTTTTTGCTCTCAAATTGTTCACTCAATATTATTTGATTAGAATATAATTTATTGCATTTATTTCTTCAACATCTATCCTTCTAGATGTTTATAGTATTTTTCCGACTCTTTTTCTCTAATGAATAAGTCAATTCTTCCCTTCTTGTAATTCTCAACAACCTGAAATTTTAACATTCTTCTTACAAACATCTTGATATGTAATTAAAACGTCAATAATCTCCCCTTTTGAATTTTTATCACATACAACTCTTAACTCAAAACGTCTTTTACCAAAGTTTAAAATATCAAACATAAAATCAAATAAGTTCATGAACAGGTTCCAAAAGCTGTGATCAAACAAGTCTCAAACTAAACTAAACTCTAGTTCATAATCTTTAAAGCTTCAACTCGTCTAGCATTGCAGTTTTTTTTCTATAGCTTTACTTGAACTCCCTTTATCTTCTCTTGTTTTTAAGAAATTCAAACCAGACATTAGCACTTTTATCAGAGAAAAAATGAACATAGTACATTATTTCTCTGATTTACTCTGAGATCGATCTAGCAAGTGCTTTCAATTCTTTCTATATTTGTTGGATTTTTGAAACAACTCTAGCTAGCCTTTTCTCCATTTTAATGACATTTTGTGCAATGTCATTTTCACTCTGATTATCCTCCCCCTCGTGGTAGCTATCATTTATATCTCTTCTCAAAGATGATCCACGATGGAATTTTTTTCTTTTCTTTCTTCTTGACAAATAATGTTTGGAAATTTCCGACGTATGATGTTCAGAATCAGACATGGATATTAGTAGGATAAAATTCTTCGCATTTGACAATCTTAGATAAATAATCAGGTCCAATATAACTTTCCAATAAGTTGTCTTATTGTATTTAGTTTCTATTATTATTTGATCCTAATAAATAAAGAATCCATTGTATAACATTATTACTTAAGTTTTTATTAACAAATATTGTTTTGTTCTTGCTAATTTAGATATTTAGGTATCAATCTCTTGGAGATATTCAAGATTTTTCTCCGGCTTATCAACACTATATCACAAATGTTATGGGATCTTTCGCTGCATTTAAAGTTTTTTAGTCAAGTTGTAGTTCGGGTTTAGGGCATGCTTTTTTTTGGGAAGATAAGTTTTAGGTTTTGCAATCAGGTTGCTACTGAGTTTAAGTCCAATTCCATCCACCTAACACTACAAAAAAATATGTCATTTTCAACGGAAAAATCAGTTGGAAATGACAATTTTTCTGTTGAAATAAGCAATTTCCACCGGATTTCAACGGATTCCTGACCGTTGGTAATTGATCGTTGAAAACGTGCATCCATTGCAATTTTCAACGGAGTTTCAATGGCCAAAAATCCGTTGACAAATTTCCAACGGACATCCGTTGGAAATTTTAACGGATGTTTGTTGAATATTTCAACGGATAACGGTTGACATTAAAAGATTTAAAGGGAAAATTGGAAATTGCCAACGGATTCTCATTGGTAGTTTTGAGCATAAATTTTAAATATATCAGCAGATGCTCGTTGATGTTATGATTGTATACTCAAAGGAACTCCGATGATTTTATGACGAATTTTAAAAAATAAATTTTTTAATAAATATTAAATTTAGTATATCAATTCAAAATCTATCAAAAAATTTAATTTAATATTTAGAACAAACATTACAAATAAAATATTATAACATATACATCATCTAAAACTTTGTATTCTTCTTCTTTTATCCTGTATTACGAAAATAAATGATGACGGAGTTCCATCAAAATGAGACAACTATCTTTTATAACCGGATGACGGCGGAGTTCCATCAAAACTAGGAAACTATCTTTTATAACCGGCGACTCGTTCAATCATCATAGTGTATTGTGTTTAAATTTTTTGGGAGATGTTTTGATAGGATTTGAGATTTTTTGTTGAATATGTTAAAATGAGTTTTTTCAACATCTTAAATACCCGAAATTTCAACGGACATTCGTTGGCAATTTCAACGGACATCCGTTGGCAATTTCAACAGATGCCCGTTGAAATAGATGTCCAATCAAAGAATGTCAAATCACAACCTTTTGGTTTTTTCAAGGGTGAAATTTCCAACGGATGCCCGTTGAAAATATGAATCAATTGAAAATTTTGTAATTATGATTTTTTCCAATGGGCATCCGTTGGAAATTTCAAAGAATGTCCATTGAAAATATCAATAGATGCCCGTTGAAAAAAATAAGATGGTTAGGTGCAGATTTTTGTAATTATGATTTTCTTCAAGGGGCATCCGTTGAAATTTTCAAGGGATGCCCGTCGTAAATGTCAACGGATGCCCGTAAAAAAAAAATCATAATTACAGGTGCAACATTTTCAATTATATTTTTTTTTCAAAGGGCATCCGTTGAAAATTTAGAAAAATTACAATGGGCATTCGTTGATAAATTTAAGGATTTTCAATGGTTAACCATGGAATCCGTTGGTTGGAATCCGTTAGTACATAGTTCAACAGAATTATCCGTTAGAATCCGTTGGTACAAAGTTCAACGGACCGATCCGTTGGAATCCGTTGGTAAATATTTCAACGGACGAATCCGTTGATCCATCCGTTGATATTTACATGTTTTTACTAGTGTAATAAAAGAACGTTTATCTAGGATCATACAAATATATTCAGTTAGGTTGGTTTTAATCAATATATATTGGCTTAAACAATTTAGGTTGGTTAGCTTGGAGTTGGTTTGGGGTTTAAATTGAGTTGGTTTAGGGTTGAAATTGAGTCATAGATTAATCTAATTTAGAGTCGATGTAGAGTTGGAAATTGACTTAGGAGTTTATTTGCTTTTTCAGTTTTTTTATTTCTAAATAATTTTTTGTGTCTTGCAGGATGTCTCATCGTTCACATGGAAGAGGTTTGCTGAGCGCCTTCTCTTTGTTAACTCGAGTTTTGGAGGGACTCCGAAGACATCGACGGATGGCCTAGAGTAATGTGAGACACCGTTGGCCCCATCTCTTTCACCTCTTCTCTCGACTTTGTCATAATGACAGTCGATGATGTATTTCTCTTAGCGAAGTCGGGTTTTTGCGGTTGATCATATTCCATAACCCGGTAGTTTCTAACATCAAGGACCTTATGCACCGCCCTGAACGCATCTTGACTTGTTGGTCACATCTAGAGAAGACTCCAACTCCGGATGGTTAACCATGATATTGGTATTTGATAACACTGAAAGTGTATCATTATTAGGATAGGTTTTTAGATCATTTTCGCATATTTCTTACATCGAATCTTACTATTCCGATACGGTTTCGAGTTTTACATCCCCGTTTTCTCGGTTTTCAGGTTTTTAGGCGACAAGGCCTAAATGAGCTCAATATGAAGGATTCCTTGCAAAAACCACATGATTTGAGGACACATCTACTCAGAGCTCCAGAACCCAAAGGAACGCCCGAGCAACGAGCGGAAAAGAGAGATTTCAAGAATACGAGGGTGCCCGGTCGGGCACTATTCCGGCACCCGCTCGGGTAAAACCTACGGGGTTTATCCATGCATCTGACACGACCCGGGCATACGAGCAAAGAGGATCGGGTGATCACCACCCGATCGGGCGAAATCTGAATACCCGCTCGGGCAGTTAATGTCTTTCAGCCCCGTAAGTTTACGCGACTCGGGTCCGCTTAGTCACGCGATCGGGTGACGTTCACCCGATCGGGTTCACGAATCAACACGGTCGGGCTGCCTATACCCGACCGGGTAACATGTGTGCCCGAGCGGGCCGCGAACTTCGCAACAACCTAGATCTAAGTTTAAAACGAGCGAATAAAAAGAACTGGATGGATCTAGGGCAAAGGGGGGCGACGAACAGGGCAAGGGAGGACTGGAAAAACATCTGGGAAGGCTCAGGAAGCATCGGAGAAGAAGAGAAGCACCAATCCGTACACCGGTAACACAATAGGGAAGGTCGAGGCATCGAATTCCTTAGGGTTTATCATGTATAGAACTGTGTTATCTTCTGTTTTCGTTTATTCCATGAGTGAGTAGAGTCCCTACTGCGGGTGGGGATATCGGAATTGTATGTATGAACGATGATTCACATTAATTCTTAGTTTTATTTATTTACTCTTGATTTACGGTTCTACGCTTAGCAATATCAATCATACGTTAGTGCTGACCGCTCAACAACATAGGATCTCGAACCTTGCTGGAAGGTTAAGGAACGAATCCGGTCCGCTAAGTAGTAGATTAAGCTTTGGCTAATGAGAATCTGACCGGTCGGTTAGCCATCTTAGGGATAGTGATTGCGATCGATAATGCTGCCATGGTATATGTTAATCGCTGCTGGAAGGTAGGGTTGCATGTATCCATGGTTAGGAGGTTTAGGCTCGGAAGAATCACTCCTCACCGTAGAGCATGAATTTCCCGTAGTTAAGAGTAGGTTATAGATCTATGATCCTTAGTCGTTCATCTATGCAATACCCGGTATTCCGTACACCCGTAGTATTCATCATATCTAGTTTTATCCTTACCCTAGTTTCGTTGTCACCATTAGGATAGTTTTAGGAAAATTAGGACCATATCCCATCTTATCATCTCTCGTCTTAGTTTAGTCTCGTTCTTAGTTTAGCTGTTTTAGTCCCTCAGATCGACCCTGGTACTACAAGATCCGTATACTTGCGGTGAAGTGGACTAGATTATTTATAACTCGCGTTTCCACACGTCAATATTATATATAATTAGTTTTTTATTTATCTGATCTTATTTTTAAAGTTCGTTATTAATGCAACGATCAGGCCTACTATCACACGTTACATCAAGACCAACTACTTCCGCTCACACGGGCTAGATGTCGAAGCCATATTTTGCCAAATACTATTGGTGGACGACCTTCGTGGTAAGTAATAATAACCTTAGAATTGTAATCTAATAATGAATTTTTTAAATTTTAACATTTTTGTTTAGTTTTTTTAAGCAAAAATTGTAAGGGAAACCCTAATACCATAATGTTTTGTACAATCAATGAAAGGTTTTGATGACGAAGCGCCAGTGATACACACTCGAACCAGTGCCCTCTCGGAGATCTAGGAGGCACTAGTGAAGACTTAGGTCGAGTCGAGACATCCTCGAGAAAAAAAGAGATCTAAGAGGAACTAAAAGATCCTCGTCACCTAACATCTTGCACCTTTGACCCATACATATGATGTAAAGCCGTTAGCAAAAGTCTTTTATGGAGTAGTAAGTTATTTTGAAATATTATAACTCTTAACTATTATTTTAATATAATAAAATTTTTATGTGTTTCTTTTCAACAACAAGAACACGTGCAACCATCAACCTTAGTGTAGCTTATGCTGAAGATCCACCAGTGAGAGAACATAACGTTTGTCTACCGCGAGACAACAAAGGTGGTAGATGAGGTCAAGAAGAATGTATGTATGTAAAAATTCATTTTACATGTATAGTGTTTATTTGTTTATAAATTCCAATTACATTTTTTCAAATAGTAGGATGAATTAACGTAACAAAAGGGATCGCCAAGTCAAGGCGATGACTCATATTGTTTTTCTATTCGGTCTATTTTCAATTGTTATTCAATTCTTTCTATTTGCATTTTGTTTTCCCGAAATGAATGTATCTAATATGTGCCATTAATATTAAAAATGTCAATGCGGACCGAACATTTACTTTGCTTGTAAGATACCCAAACGAATAATGCAAACTTATAGTAGACCTTTATTGTTATATATGCTGACTGACCTATGGGCTTTTGAACGGGTTAAGACCAACCCTCGGACCATTCTCGTTTACTAACAGCTTCTGAAATGTTATGACTAAGTCAATCTTAAACACTATAATGTCCGCAAGTACTAAACACTACATCATAACTATAAACCATAAAGGTTATATTGTAACTAAATGAATCATAAACACTAAATACTAAATCAATCATAAATTTAGAAACACTAAACACACAAAAAAAAAACCACAACTCAACAGTAAACCAGTGATAAACTTAGTAAATACTAAATCATTCCTAAAGACTACATATTCCCACAACAAAAACACAACATGGAATTTGTAACCCAATCAGAATCAAAAGGAATTCCAAAACATAAAGAATCAAAACCCAAAATCTATTTTCCATAATTCAAAACCCGAGAAAAAGAAACTAAAGATGTAAGACTTTGAGAACACGGCGAATTGCATTTTCCATTACGTATCAAACGTTTATATACACAGGTCTGTTCTACCAACAAAAGGAAAACTTCCTAAAGAGAGTTATACCCAAACGAAAACTCCTAACTTTACATATTTTATCCTCAATACTCCCCCTCAAATTGGCGTATAAAGGTCTCGAATGCCCAACTTGCTCAGTAGATAGTCGAATGATTGTCATCCAAGTGCTTTCGTAAGTAGATCGACAAGTTGTTCAGTCGTCCGAAGATGTGATGTCTGTACCTGACCTTCAAATATCTCATCACGAAGAAAATGACAATCTATTTCGATGTGTTTCGTATGTTTATGAAACACTGGATTAGAAGCAATATGTAATGCAGCTTGATTATCACAAAACAATTGCGTAGGGGAGGAGTGATGAACACCAAATACCTTAAGGATCTCACGCAACCACTTCAATTCGCAGCAGGTGACGGCCATTGGTCGATATTCAGCTTCCACGGATGACCGATACACGATATTTTGCTTTTTCGTTTTCCATGAGATAGGTGAGCTCCCGAGCAAGACGACATAACCGGTCAACGATCGACGAGTCAGTGGGCAAGCTGCCCAATTTGCATCACAGAATGCCCGAAGGAGAAGATCACTATCGGATCAAAGTAACACACCTTGACCCGGACAACCTTTAAGAAACTTCACAACACGTAAGGCTGCTTCCCAATGCGCTATCCTCGGCTCATGCATAAATTGTGCCAAGATGTGTATAATGTAGGAGAGTTTCGGCGGTGTGATTGTCAAATATACTAGGTGCCCAATAAGTCGTCTATATTGCTCGTAATTGTCATAAAACGGAGACTTTGATGATGCGAGCTTGTGATTTTATTCAATGGGACTCAGAGATGGTTTTGCACCGAGAAGACCACATTGATAATATCTAACATATACTTCCTTTGTGTTAAGAAAATGCCATCTTGATTTCGAGCAACTTCGATTCCTAAGAAGTACTTCAGAGTTCTAAGATCCTTCATATGAAAGCATTTGCTCAAATATTCCTTAAAATGACGAAGAGCCTCGACATCATTACCTCCGATCAATAAGTCGCCAACATAGACAATAACGTGGAGTCGAGTCTTGTCCCGAACATATGTAAACAAAGAGTAATCAGCATAGGATCTCTTGAAACCAAACTGAAGCAAGGCTGTGGATAGTTTATCAAACCAACACCGCGGAGCTTGACGAAGATCGTACAAAAATTTGCGAAGTCTACACACTTTGTTAGTGTCCCTGTGAGAGAATCCGGGAGGCAGCCACATATACACTTCCTTCTGCAAATAACCATGGAGAATGCATTGTGCACATCAATTTGGTAAACTTCCCATCCTCAAATCGCCGCAATAGCTAGGAAACTTCGAACCTTCGTCATTTTTACAGCCGGTGCAAATGTCTCATTGTAGTCGACTCCTTCCTTTTGATTGTTTCCGAGAACCACAAGTCGTGCCTTGTATCTTTCTACACTCCCATCAGACTTATGTTTGATTGTAAATCCACTTGCAACCCAAAGGTTTCTTGCCCGGAGGTAGTGTCTCCAATGCCCACATGCCATTGTCCTCGAGAGCTTTCACTTCGGCCTCCATCGCAGCCCGCCATTTTGTATGTTTCAAAGCCTATTTGTAAGATTAAGGCTCTATCTCGGCTGTTATAGCAACATCAAAGGAATAATGGCGAGAAGAAAACTTGTCAGGTGAAATATAATTTGATAAAGGATATGGAGGGTTACCGGAGGATCCCGGTGAGCATGAGGTAGAACTATGAACGGGGGTCGTAGCACGCGCACTATTAGTGACATAAGACTGTAGAAGAACTGAGGAGTGCTTAACACGCAGTCCACGTCCCAATTGTTTGACAGAAACTAGGTTGGTGGCAGCTGGTGACAAAACTAGTTCTTGTGCTATGGTTGTTTCACCTTGTTTCTTGCCCGACAAGCTTTCATTTGTAGGCACTGGTGGAGAGAGCTCAGGGGAAGTTGAAACTTGGAACGTATTCCCAGAAATATGAGGTACAGATTCAGGTGTTTCGCTCTCCCTGTCGACTATCTCAGTGTGTCAAAAATAGCCAAAGAAAACATCATCTCGCAGCCATGCAATCCACTAGAGTCTGGTGCCAAGAGAGCTGTTTCGCGTTCCTTGGTGAGAGATTCGGCCAAAGGGAACTGTGACTCGAAGAAAACAACATCTCTTGATTAGAAATACTCTTTTGTGTCAAGATCATAAAGCCTCCAAGCTTTCTTCCCGTCTGGATAGCCAAGAAATACACATTTACGGCTTCGTTCCTCAAATTTATCCTTCGTACGTGGCTTGTGATGTGCATAACAAAGACAACCAAAAACCCTCAACTGTTCATACGATGCCTTCTTGCCAAGTAGAAGTTTATATGGCGATTTTCCTCCAAGAATCGTAGATGGAGTGTAGTTAATAAGATAAACCACGATCAACGCACAATCGCCCCAAAACTCAATCGGTAAACCAGCTTGAAAACGTAGAGCACGAGCCACATTTAAGATGTGTCGCTCAACATGCCCATTTTGCTGGGGAATGTCGACGCAAGAAGTCTGATGGACAACTCCTTGAGACAAGAGGAACGTACGAAGTCCGAGAAACTCCGATCCATTGTCCGAACGAACTATTTTCACTGTTTGCTCAAACTGTTTCTCCACCATTGCACAAAAATTTTTCAGAATGTTCGCCACCTCAGACTTGGCCCTCATCAAGAATATCCATGTTGCACGGGAAAAATCATCCACAATTGTCAGAAAATAACGTTCTCCCTCATGAGTCGGTACCGAGTATGGACCCCAAATATCGCAATGGATGAGTGAGAAAGAAACTTCTGCTTTATTATTACTTTCTGAAAAAAATTTCCGAGTTTGTTTTGCTCGAAAGCACACATCACAAGGAAGATCCTTATTGAACCGAGAATCACCAAAATCAATAACATCAGATAAATGAAAAAATATCTTGTCTAAAGGATGCCCCAAGCGTCAGTGCCATAGCTCACACTTATTAGTCATTGAAATCTGATGTGCGCGTGTTGAAGCAAAACCCCGAAGCTTGAACACCCCGTCACACTCTTCACCCGCTCCAATCAGGGTCTTCGTGGAACGTGCCTGTAGCACACAAATCTTATCAGTATACGTGATAATACACGAGTTTGATTTTGAGTAACTTGGCGATGGAAATAAGATGGCACGTTAAATATGGAGCATAAAGAACATCAAATAATGTGACATTCTCGGTTAAGACCAAGCCACCAACGTGTGTGGTCAGAGTTTGAGACCAATCTGGCAAATCTATTGGATGCGACACAAGAGATCGCACATTTCTTAACAGAGAGAGATCACTCATCATGTGATGTGATACCCCGGAATCAATAATAAAGTTGTCAAGGACGTCCTTACCAGAAACACGATCCGATGGACTGGTTTTGCTCACGTTGAGAAGCGCCATTAAGGCATTGTATTGTTCTGCATTCAAGCATGGGACATAACTCACATCAGCAGGTGTCACTGAGGAAGAAGCTGTTCCCGACGATGCTGCATGAGCCTGAACAGCATGTGCCGACGAACGTCCTCCACCACGGCCACGTCCTCCACTATGGCCACGTCTTCTTCCAGCTCCACGAGACTTATCTCCCCACCATTCGGGGTATCCGTGTAGTTGATAACAAGACTGCATCGAGTGTCCTGTTTTGCCACAATGTGAACATGTTAACGAAGGATCACGACCTCAGGGAGTTGCTGTTGTAGGCGGTTGTTGGGTCTGAGCAGAAAAACCCATCGTGGCAGCCCTTTCCTCTTGCTTTTGTGCCACTTGATATTGATGTTTAGCATCATCTACCATCGCGAATGCGGAGTCCAGATCAGGAAGCGTTTTCATAGCAAGAATGCGTATTCTGATGTCACCAAATTTGGTGTTGTCTAAGCCCATCAAAAATTGATAAAGCTTTTCTTCCTCACGTTCCCTTGCAAGCTCCTTGGGGTTAAACTTCTTAATTGGTTTGTCATTGGCTAATTCTCCCCACATCATCTGCAACTTCCTGAAATAATCACTCACAGACAGGTTCTCTTGCCTGCAAACTGTTATCGCCTGCCGAAGTTGATAGACGCGAGATGCGTTCCCTGGTGCCATACGTCGTCGAATATAATCCCACAACTCCTTGACTGTCTTCGCATAAGCAAAAGAAGACCGCAAAGATGGGGATATATTGTTCATCACCTACGCCATTAGCATTGAGTTCACGGCCCTTCAATCAGAATATTCCGGCGATTTTGGATCCGGTGGAGAGATCCCACCATCAATGAACATCTCCTTCTTCTTGGAGATCAACGCATTCCACATTGTTTTTGCCCAACGATCGTAATTCTCCTTAGTTAACTCGATCGTCGACAACACCATGCCCGGATGATCCGTCGGGTGCAAAAAGAACGGAGACACGATCGCGGTCTCCACAGACTTCTTCGATTTTCTAGTGTTCTTCACAGCCGCGGAAGAAGCTTGGCTAGCCTCAGCCATCGAAGGGATACCAGACACGTTTTCCCCGTCACTAAGTGAATGTTCATTTCCAAAACTCATCTCGAATCCACACTCTGTTCTCAATCGATGAAAAAAAACAAGGTTTATACATGTGACGGCTCTGATACCATGTAAGACTTTGAAAACACGACGAATTGGATTGTCCATTACGTATCAAACGTTTATATATACAGGTCTGTTCTACCAATAAAAAGAAAATTTCTTAAAAAAGGGTTATACCCAAACCGAAACTCTTAACTTTACATATTTTATCCTCAATAAAAGACCCTAAAAATCAGAAACTCTAAACGCATAAACTAAAGATCTGAAAAAAAAGCTCTAAACCTAGTAACGAAGCAGTAATGACACATTGCACGTTGTTCCAAAGCTATATTAAAACTTTATATACCAATGTGTGTCTTCTTAATTATTTTTGTTCCCATCTATACAGATATAAAAAAATCAATTCTTGTGGAGGAGTCTCCCCTGCTACGTATATTCATAAGCATCATACTACTATGAGTTCCATCGATTATACTTTATCTTTCATTACTGAAGCTTAAAAAAATCAAATCTGACTTTATTGAATTAAACGAACTCGCCTCCTAAACACTAATTATGAATATCAAGTTGAACATCTAAAAAATCCTTGAGTCCAAAATATTTGATTCGATCTTACACTACATGACAACGTAAAATCAAGCAATAGAATGAAGACAATATTCGCCTTTCGGTTTGGTTTTATTGGGATATTCACTTTTAATTAATTATAAACAAATAATAACAAATCGTAAATCAATTTTGTTCGATTGAGTTAGCGACATAATTTGGTTAAGTTATAACAATAAAAATTATATTTTAAGGAAGACCTAAATTCTAATTAGTTCGGTCAATATCCGTTTGTTCTTGTTTTATTATTATTTTATCATATAAACATATAAATAATTAATAAGATTCAAAAAATTTTAAAATTTTCAATAATTTTACTAATAGAATATGTCATGCGATCCAAATTTGATATTAAAACTAAACTATTAAAATATATAAAATAAGTATTTATTTTAATAATCTCATTTACATAGGTTTTTGTTCAGTTATTTGGTCGGTTATTTATTGTTACAAATGCTTACTGTGAGATATGATCCATAACAATGATGTCAACTAATTCCAGGTATAGTGATTATTGTCTATTTCTTTGGTTCAACACATGTGATTGTTTCAATTCATTCTTGGCTTTTTTACAATACATTTGGAAATTAACATATAATATTTGGATTTCGTCTTGTCATTATGCTAGACAAATAAGAAAAACTGAAAAATCATTGAAGTGAATAAGCAGCAATGCAATTCAAAATTAAAGTAAGCATATGATGTAAATGAAGGCTTGTAGACGTAAATATAATGTAATGCAAAACCAAATATAAAAATTAGACGAACTCTTGGACTAATACGAAAATACATCAAACTAATGTTGGTAGACATAAAGATAATATAAAATAAACTTAAAGATAAACATTAGAACTCTTGGACTAACATGGAAAAACATCAAACTAAGGCTTGGACTAACACAAGTACGGAAAGGGAGATGGAAACAATCCAAGAGGATGGAGAAGTCGATGCATCATTGTGAAGAGGTGATAGTGTCCCGAGAGGAGAATTGGTTATGGATGAATCGGCGAACGGCGAGGGAGATGCAGACGGTTGCTTGCTCGGAACGAAAACATCAAGAGGCAATGGCGACGTGACATAGATTTCAAACCTCTGTCCCGCTTCACAATGACCAGGAGCTCCGTACACAAAGAAGTAACGACCTGGGCGTGTGAGGTTGACAACATCGTACCCGGTTTTGTACCTTGCTAGTGTGGAAGTCAGATCACATAACTCGAAAGCTAAAGGACTGCCGATTTCAGTCACGTCGTGGAAGTCCTTGTTATATTGGAAGACGAGAGAGTCCCCGACGTCGAAGTGTCTTGATGTGACCCATGTGTTATAGTCCACGCCCGGTGCCCATCCCTCGACCTTGTGCGTTGTAGCCATGCAGCCGACGAAGATAGTGGCGGCCAGAAGGATGAAGAAAAAGAGGATCGTACTCTTCATTATCGCCATTAAGATGCTTTGAATGAAGGGCAATATGGAGGAGTTCATATGTATATATAGAGAGGTATTTTGATTTGATTAGTTACATGAATCCCTTTCCTCCCGGGATTTTTATTTTTTCTGTTTTGACTGTTTCATAATTTTCTCTCATTTTTTTTCCTTTTTGCAAATTGTAAATTTTTCACATGGACGTGATTCCTGTGAGTCTATTATGGCACATTCTATTGGATCCCTTTCCTGTCCTTTTGGGATTTTTCAATCGAAATCTATTTCCTTTCAACTTTTTTTATCTGGAATTTATTCACACTTCCTTTTCTCTTTTTTATTTTGAAAAATGTAAATTATTGATGGTGACACTAATCAAAAATTGTAACTGAATATTTATCCATTATTTTAATATTTAGTATTACTTCAGAAAATATAGGATTATTTTTTCCTTACAAACAAATACTAGAATTTTTAATATTCCACCACAAATTACGTAGCAAGTTTATGAAAATGGATTTAAATCTAATAACTGATTAATGACTAAAACTTTAATGCGAATTTTGATCAATTGCAATGATTTTTCCATTACAATATAAAATAAATTCAAATTTTAAAATTAACATTCATTCACAATAATTATGAAAATTTTAAAAGTTCATGATAGATATCCAACGAAATTTACATAAACAATATTCATATAGAGAGAGTATTTTTATTTGATTAGTTGCATGAATCCCTTTCCTTTCGGGATATTTTTTCCTTCGGTTTTTACTGTTTTATCGCTTTCTCTTGTTTTTTTTCTTTTAGAAATTGTAAAGTATAGACATTGACGGGTTTACTGTTAGTCTTTTATGGCACAAACTCTAATTGGATCCCTTTTCTTTTCTTACGGATTCCTTTCAAATTTTTTATGCGGAATTTATTCACTCTTGCTGTTCTCTTTTTTCTTTTAAAAAATAAAAATTATTGATGGTGAGATGAATCAAAATTTGTACCTTAATATTTATCCGTTATTTTCATATTTAGTAATATACTTGTATTGCTTAGTTCAGAAAATATAGGATTATTTTTGCTTCACAAAACAAATATCAGGCTTTTCGATTTTCTACCACAAATTATGTAGCAAATTTATAAAATGAATTTAAACCTAATAACAAATCAATGACAAAACTTTTATGCGAATTTTGATCAATTGCAATGATATTTGCATCACAACATTAAATAAATTCAAATTTTAGAATTAACATTCACACACAATAAATATGGAAAAGTTAAAACTTCATGACAGATATCCAACAAAATTTACATAAAAAATCTTCCAACATCATTTAATATTGTAATATTATTTTGATGCCGTAATTTAACATGGATTCATATACATGTATATGTGTGTTTATATCTACCTAAATTGACATGCATCAAACTCCAATTGAGATATATCAGTCTTAACATTTCAGAAGATCTTTATATTCATGAAGGCAAAAAAACAAAGATCAAGTCATCAATATATTCCGAAGGTTTTGGAATAGCAAACACATCAACACATTCAACAACGTATTCAACAAGTGTACTTAAAGATAATCAGCAACAATCTTGGACACATTCAACAACGCATTCAACAAGTGTACTTAAAGAGAATCAGCAACAATTTTGGCCACATTCAGCAACACGTTCAGTAAGTGTACTTAAAGAGAATCAGCAACAATCTTGGCGAGTCACTAAAACAGATGAATAACAACTTCTGTTTCAAGATCAGTTTATCAAGATCAAGAGTTTCTGTTTTCAAGATCTTTGCTTTATAATCTTGACTTCTTTATTAGATCAAATGTATATGAGTTCTATAAATACTGATTGTACTCGTACACAAAATATACGATTAGGGAATACATCTTATTTTCATTCTCTTAATTCTTCTTCTTCATTTCATTCTTCTATAATTCTCATGGTATCAGAGCTCTGAAGATCCATAGTAGTTCTTACTCATAATCATGACAACAAGTCACATTGTGACTGCCAATCAAACACAATTTTCGTTTCCAGTTCATATCAACATATCAATTTTCGTTTGATATCAGAACTCTGAAGATCCATAGTAGTTCTTACTCATAATCATGACAACAAGTCACATTGTGACTGCCAATCGAACACAATTTTCGTTTCCACTTCATATCAACATATCAAACTTTGTGACCATAAAAATTATCGATTCAAATTATCTCTTCTGGAAAGCTCAGTTCGAGTCTCTTCTCCGGAGTCAGAAACTACTTGGCTTTATTGACGGATCAATACAAGAACCATCTCAGACAATTCAAGAAATCAAAGATGATGTCACAACAAAAATATAGAATCCAGCTCATGATTCTTGGTTACAAACGAATCAATTAATCATCTCATGGATTATAGGCACATAACAAAAGATGTGTTCAGCCATGTAGTTGGCAAAAATTCAAGAATGGAGGTATGCTCATGTCTAAAAAATCACTACATTCAAAGATCAGTTGCAAGGGAATTTGATTTGCTAGGTTCTCTTCAATTGCTAACCAAAGAAGGGAAAACCTTGGCTGAATATCTAAGTCAATTCAAATCCATATGTGACAAACTGGAATCTATTGGAAAACCAGTTCAAGAACCTATGAAAATCTTTCGACTACTGCATGGTCTATGCAAAGAATATGAGGCTTTTGCAACAGTAATTCAAACATCGATGCAAAAACCTCTAATACCAACATATGAGGATGTATTTTCTCAGCTCAATAGTCTGATTCTTGGCAGTTCATCAACTCGGTCTACTAATATCTCTCACCATATGGCCTTTCCTATTAACCATACACAAACTAGTTTTAATACACATAATCAAGGTTATGGAAGAAGATATTTTAATAACAGAGGAGGCAAATCAACATTCAGAGGTAATAGAAATTACACTACTAAAGGAAGAGGTTTTTCACAATAGGTCTATTCTCATCACTTACTGAAACTACAAAATTCAAATGATAATCTGTCTGATAACAACAATCAACAACATTGAGCTATTAGATCACTATGTCAGATTTATGGTAAGATAGGACAGGATGCATTACGTTGTTGGCAACGTTTTGATAATGCTTTCCAAAGCAAAGATATACCTCACGCTCTTACTGCCTTTCAACAACAATCTCAGACACATTGGTTTCCAGATTCTGGAACATCTGTCCATATTACAAATTTTACACACCATTTACAGAACTCAACTCCTTATGCTAGACCAGAAAGTGTAATGATTGGTGATGGTTCATTTCTTCCGATCTCACACATTGGGTCCACTACAGTTTCACTACAATATCAACAACTGAAGGTACTTTACCAATTAACCATATTTTTAGTAGTAAATTCTTTTACCAAATCCTTATTATCAGTATCTAGACTTACTCAAGATTATCCTTGTGAGGTTATATTTGATGCTAACGGTGTTTATGTTAAGGATCTAATGTCACAAAAGGTTCTAGCCAAAGGAATTAACATGAAGGAATCTACTATCCGAACTACGTCAAAGAATTAACCGATCGGTAAGAAAAAATTGAAGGCGAGGTTATGGTAGTAACTGATCGAGAGATCGACTAGCAATCTTAAACCCTATATTTTACCTTTATATTGTTGTAATTCAATTTTAAGATGTCGATCATAGGTTTGATCCTTGTTATAGATTAGAGTATTGTGTATGTGAATTTAATTAATATAATAATCGGAATAATAAATTTTAACTCCATATTTAAATCTTGCAACTCGTGAATGGATCTCATCAATTTCAGTTGGTTTAGCTCAGATTGAGACTTTGGATTATGTGATCATCTCATTTCCGTACACGATTCTCGCATGATTTTAAAGATGCTTATGACGATAGTTGCGATGTTTACGTGTGATTTTGTATCTGTTTTACTTGTTTTCGTGTTTTCATGTTCTTATAGATTTTACTACGTATTTGGTTCATTTCAGAGCTAAAGAACATACATGGGACAAAGTACGAGCATTGAAGATCATAACGGAGCAAATGGAACGGGAAACGGGCAAGGAATACCCAGCCCGTGCGGGGCATGTCCGCAACAACTTTCCCTTGAAGTTCTCAAACGAGGAATTTGTTTATAAAGGGACCCAACTGAGTCAAATGAAAGAAAACATAGAGGGTAACCCTAGGAGGGTAGACAACAACCATTCATCATCCATAGGAGAGCCTTCTTGACTGGAGACATACAAGGAGTCGGACATTGATTCGTGATCACACTCGTTTGATATTTCTATGCTCCTTACTATACTTATTTCGTTTATGTTGTTTAGACACATAATTGAGTAGTAGATTTTTTCTAGGAGAAGGGATTAGCCCATGGCTATCCTTTAACCCTCTTTGATTTATTTATGAATGCATTTCCCTGTTTTGTTTATCTATTCTTCGTCAAAGTTCTTATTGTCTTGTATTTACGATGGCCACGTAGATGCATGTGTTAGGGATTAGGAGAAGGAACGAAAGGAGAATTCTAGTCCTAGAGGATCGGGTTTAGAAAAACCAAGACTAGGTCATGAAAGTAGGGTAGTAACAGTTGAAGGTTAATCGAGTGAATCATAGATCGCAATGGGGTTTAGTTAGGGTGTCAGCCACGGAGTAGGGGATGACTCAATTGAACCACGCTCCTATGCCTTGAGAGAGGGTATGATCTACATTAGGATCGTACACCTTAGATATCTTGATAGGGAAACACATGATAAGATAGATTAGAGATATGTTTCGGAAGCGGTGAAACCGGATCCTAGAATGTTTGTCTCTTTGTTAGGAACTCCTTAGTCCACTGAATTATCATATTTGCATCTCATAACCCTTATTTCATCATAGCAAGCATTGATTCTAGTTTGATTCTTAGCCCGCGTTACATTAGTCCCTGTGGGATTGACACCTTAATTACTACACACGTACCGTACACTTGCGGGTAGTTTTAGGTTAACTTGTTTAACTTGACACGCATCAAGTTTTTGGCGCCGTTGCCAGAGATTATTTGACAACACGCCTTAGATTCAATTTGGAGTCATTCTTGGTTTTCTTTTCTTTTTGTTCTTTTTACTAATTTCTCTTTACTCCTCTTTTCAGGTGCATGACCCGATCTCAAGATAATTCGAGTTTGCATCGAATCGACCCCAAGAATGAGAGAACGATTAGACAACGAAAAAAAGGCAAAGAAGAAAAAAGAGTAGACTCGACCAATACATGAGCAATGGACAATCGAAACGACATATTAGATGGTAAAAAACAGCCGCAATTACCGTTGGTAATGTGGCACAATTACCCGTTAAATTCGAATGGAGAAGGAAAGGGCCACGTGTCACGAATGAGACTGATGAATGGTGCGAAGATAAGATACAGAACCTTCTTCATGCAAATATTATTAGTTACTATATAAACAAAAATATGAAAGAGATAAAGGTGTTATAAAATAAATCTATATAAAAAATAAAACATAAGATATGAAATATAAGAAAAGATAATCTTTAGCAACGTCTGTGAACAAGAAATAAAAGTTTTAAATAAAATTAATAGTTTTATTCACGAATCCAAGTTAGATCGTGAATACAATTAAGTATTATTCTACCAAAAAAATTTTGAATTATGTTTTTATTCTCAAATTGCTCATTCAATGCTCTTTAATTAGAATATTATTTATTGCATCTATTTCTTCAACATATATCCTCTAGATGTTTATGTCATCACCAAAAACTCGTTTGAAATTAGGAACAACTCCTTCCTGGTCTTCAACTTGACCTGCAACGAACTAAGAACAACTTCTCCTCATCTTCAGCAACTACTTTCTTATCATATTCTTCCGACTCTTTTTCTCTAATGAATCAGTCAATTCTTTTTTCTTATAATTCTCAACAACCTGAAACTTTAACATTCATCTAACAAACATCTTGATATGTAATTAAAACGTCAACAATCTCCCCCTTTGAATTTTTATGACACACAACTCTTAACTCAAAAAAGTTTAAAAGATCAAACATAAAATCAAATAGGTTCATGAAACAGGTTCCAAAAGCTGTCATCAAACAAGTCTCGAACTAAATTAAACTCTAGTTTCACAATCTTTAAAGCTTCAACTCGTCTAGCATTGCGGCCTTTTTCTATAGAGAACTCCCTTTATCTTCTCTTGTTTGTGTGATAAGAAATTCAAACCAAACATTAGCACTTTTTTAAGAGAAAAAACAATGCCCATAATACATTGTTCCTCTGATTTACTCTGAGTCGATCTGGTAAGTGCTTTTAATTCTTTCTAGATTTGTTGGATTTGTGAAAGAACTCTAGCTAGCCTTTTCTTCAGTTTAATGACATTTTATGCAATGTCATTTTCACTCTAATTATCCTCCCCCTTGATAGCTATCATTTTATCCATATATCTCTTCTCCAAGATGATCCACAGTTAAATTTTTTTCTTTTCTTTCTTCTTGACAAATAATGTCTGAAACTTGTCAAAGTATTATGTACAGAATCAGACATGGGTATTAGTAGGATAAACTTCTTCGCATGACAATCTTAGAGAAATAATCAGGTCAAATATAACTTTTCCAATAAGTTCATTCATTGTATTTATTTTCTATTATTATTTGGTCCTAATAAATAAAGAATCCATTATATGACATTATTATCTAAGTTTTTATTAATAAATATTGTTTTGTTGTTGCTAATTCTAGATATTTAGCTATCAATCTCTTGGAGAGATTCAAGATTTGTTTTAGGCTTATTAACACTATGTCACATTACCAACGGGTAATTGTGGTTGTCCTTGAACATCTAATATGTCGTTTCGATTGTCCATTGCTCATGTATTGGTCGAGTCTACTCCTTTTTCTTCTTCACCATTTTTTCATTGTCTAATCGTTCTCTCAATCTCGGGGTCGATTCGATGCAAACTCGAATTACCTTGAGATCGGGTCATGCACCTACAAAGGACAAGTAAAGAGAAATTAGTGAAAAGAATAAAAAGAAAAGAAAAACAAGAATGACTCCAAATTCAATGTAAGGCGTGTTGTTAAATAATCCCCAGCAACGGCGCCAAAAACTTGATGCGTGCCAAGTTAAACAAGTTAACCTAAAACTACTCGTAAGTGCACGGTACGTGTGTAGTAATTGAGGTGTCGATCCCATAGGGACTAATGTAACACGGTCTAAGAATCAAACTAGAATCAATGTTTGCTACGATGAAATAAGGGTTATGAGATGCAAATATGATAATGCAGTGGACTAACGAGTTCCTAACAAAGAGACAAACGTTCTAGGATCCGGTTTCACCGCATAGCTTCTGAAACATATCTCCGATCTATCTAATCATGTGTTCTCTATCAAGATATCTAAGGTGGACGATCCTAATGTAGATCCTACCCTCTCTCAAGGCACAGGAGCGTGGTTCAATTGAGTCATCCCTACTCCGTGGCTGACACCCCAACTAAACCCCATTGCGATCTATGATTCACCCGATTAACCATCAACCGTTACTACCCTACTTTCATGACCTAGTCTCGGTTTTTCTAACCTGATCCTCTAGGACTAGAATTCTCCTTTCTGTCCTTCTCCTAATCCCTAATACATGCATCTACGTGGCCATCGTAAACCAAAGACAATAAGCACTCAGACGAAGAATAGATAAACAAAACGGGGAAATGCATTCATAAATAAATCAAAGAGGGTTCAGGGATAGCCATGGGCTAATCCCTTCTCCTAGAAAAAATCTACTACTCAGTTATGTGTCTAAACAACATAAACGAAATAATTAGAGTAAGGAGCATAGAAATATCTAACGAGTGTGATCACGAATCAATTCCCGACTACTTGTGTGTCTCTAGTCAAGAGGGCTCTCCTATGGATGATGAATGGTTGTTGTCTACCCTCCTAGGGTTCCCCTCTGTGTTTTGTTTCATTTGAACTCAATTGGGGTTTCTTTTTAAACAAATTCCTTTTTGGATAACTTCAAGGGAAAGTTGTTGCGGACATGCCCCGCACGGGCTGGGTATTCCTTGCCCGTTTCACGTTCCATTTGCTGCGTTATGATCTTCAATGCTCGTACTTTGTCCCGTGTATGTTATTTAGCTATGAAATGAAACAAATACGCATTAAAACCTATATGAACATGAAAACACGAAAACAAGTAAAATGGATACAAAATCACACGTAAACATCGCAACTATCGGCATAAACATCTCTAAAATCATGCGAGAATCGTGTACGGAAACGAGATGATCACATAATCCAAAGTCTTAATCTGAACTAAAATAACTGAAATTGATGAGATCCATTCACGAGCTGCAAGATTAAAATATGGAGTTAAAATTTATTATTCCGATTATTATATTAATGAAATTCGCATACACAATACTCTAATCTACAACAAGGATCAAACCTATGATCGACATCTTAAAACTGAATTACAATAATAAAAAGATAAAATAGAGGGTTTAAGATTGCTAGTCGATGTCTCGATCATTTACTACCATAACCTCGCCTTCAACTTTTTCTTACCTGATCGGTTAATTCTTTGACATAGTTCGGATAACTTCTTTGATCTTACGCATGATCTTGGATTGTTTCTCAACCTTTGATCACTCTAAGGTTTTTTTCTCTTGTGCTTTTCATTCTCTTCTATTCTTTTATTTTGGTTTACAAATGTCCTTCATTTACTACATAAGTTTTTCCTCACTTAAACAATTCAAAATTGAACTTTTAAGAGAATTCAATGAACCACTCAACCCAGCTGGCCTATGATCAGGTCAAACATATGTTTTTTTCACTTCTCTTATCGGATCCAACTTTGACCATTTCGGGTGGATCGCTCGATCAAGTTGCTTCTGCTAAGGGCGAGTGAATCCGCTGGACGAAATTTCTTGAATCGCAACGATCGAGTGACCGATCGTTCTGCCTAACCAAATCCTGTGGGACATTTGAAAAATAGACTTACATATGCTCAATCAAGCATTTCAAGCGCTCAGACCGAGAGTTTTGGCTGAATTTTTCTATAGCGTCAATTTGGTGAAGGAAGTTGTCCTATTTCTCCAAAATGTGCTCTTTAGTACTTATTACCTGCAAGATTATAAAATAACCCAAAGAAGGCGTAAAAAGGAACTAAAATAATACAAAATGATATATAAACATATATAAAATTATAGAGAAAAATAGGTGTGATCAAAACGATAGATCAAGCAAATGAAACGATAGATATCATTCAAGTTCAAAGCATATTTTGGGATAGTCTATCTATTTCAACAATTATTGAACGTTGAGAAATTCAGATTTTGAATGTTGATGGATAGGTAAAAGGCAACTGATCTACCCTAAAAGGTGCTCGGTCAAAAGAGTTTGCCGAACACAAATTAAGGATAGGATTGAGAGATGTAACGTATTGGAATTAATTCTAGTAAAGTTAAAATTTGTTGAAATTATTTAACCTTATTTTTATTTATTTGAGGTGTACCACTTCTCAAAGTTTCATCAGAAAAGTGAGTGATATTCTTTAAAATCTAGCGAAACAACTTCTGAATTTTTTTTAGAGTATTTGATCAACATATCAACACTGAACCACAAGTATTGTTGTGTCGTCACTGTTTTTGGAGTTCTTTCATCAACTTATAAGGAGTTTGGAGTATTCAACTATCAAAAAATAAGTTTGTTGTTTTTTTATCGAGTTATTAAAAGATTTTTAACCATTAATCCAACATTCTAAATGATAAAGTTCCAATCTATGTTCATATTATTAACCGACTGATCATCTCGTTTTCATACGTATTTCTTGCACGATTTAGGAGACGTTTTTGATACATATGTGATGTTTTACGTATGATTCCGTATCCGTTTTACTTGCTTTCGTGCTTTTCATGTTCTTACAGGTTTTTACGCGTATTTGGACTATTTTGGAGCTAAAGGAACATGCACGGAGCTAAGGAGCAACTTTGGGGATCATCACGGGACAAACGGGACGAGATTGAGCATGGAGAAGC
>CM071861.1:3773782-3792116 GCA_036759665.1 Gynandropsis gynandra | reverse complement strand
TCGACTAGTGGCTCGAGGGTTTACTCAGACCTACGGGTTAGACTACGGGGAGACGTTTGCCCCGGTTTCAAGGCACGACACAATTCGAACTTTGATAGCCGTGGCAGCTCAGAAGGACTGGCCTTTACATCAAATGGATGTAAAGTCAGCGTTTCTAAATGGGGAAACTAACGAGGAGGTCTACGTTGGATAGCCACCAGGATATGAGGTAACTGGCTCTGAACACAAGGTTTTAAGACTTAATAAAGCACTATATGGTTTAAAACAGGCACCGAGGGCCTAGTATAGCAAGATTGATACATTCTTCTTGAAAGAAGAATGCGTGAGGAGCCATTGCGACACAACTATGTATGTTAAGGTGAAGGGAGGTAACATTCTAGTTATCTATTTATACGTGGATGACATTATATTGTTAGGGAGCAGTTTTGAGTTGATTAAAGATTTCAAAGCAAAGCTGAGTTCAGCATTTGACATGAGTGACTTAGGTTCACTTAAATTTTTCTTGGGTTTTGAAGTTAAGTATTTGAAGGATGGAATTTTCTTAAGCCAAGAAAAATATGCAACCCAACTTCTTTCGAAGTTTGGGATGCTGAACTCTAAGGGAGTGAGCACTCCCTTAACCCTAAACACTAAGACCAAAGAAGGCGGCGACGAACTTACCGAGCATACGCTGTACCGGAGCATGGTTGGGGGATTTCTCTACCTTGCCTCCACTCGTCCCGACCTTGCGTTTGCAGCTTCGTACCTGTCACGAAGCAACGCAAAGCCGACAGTACAAAGCCTCCACAATGCGAAAAGGGTGTTAAGGTACATACGAGAAACTACTGATTACGGTTTAAAATTTCAACAAGTAGAACATGCAGAATTGGTGGGTTACGCGGACGCAGACTTAGCACGAAGTCTGACTGACATGAGGAGTACAAGCGGTTTTTGTTTCACGATAGGGAGTTCAATATTCAGTTGGGAGACACAAAAGCAATCAATCGTGGCTCAATCAAGAGCCGAAGCAGAGTATATGGCCCTAAGTTCGGCTACTAATCATGCAACCTGGTTATCGTGCCTATTCGAGGAACTAGGGTTTTGCATGCAACACGGTGTTCCAATTTACAGTGACAGTACCGCTGCGATTGCTATTGGGAAGAATCCCATAGATCACAAGCGGACGAAGCACATCAAAATTCGATTTCATGTGGTTTGGGAAGCACAAAATAAAGGAAGAATTACCTTGCGGTTCATACGAGGAGAGGAGCAGAAGGCCGACATACTGACGAAGCCTTTACCGACTGGTCGCTTTTGTGAGCTCAGGAGTACGATTGGTGTCGCACCAAAACCAGGCAAGAGGGAAACTGAAGCATCTGCCTGGCTTGGAGACGACGCGAGGGTGAACTGGGTGCACGGGGAAGCTTCTGGAGAAGATGTCTCTCGAAGCAGAAACAAGAATGAAGTGGGTGGGCCGCGTCATTTGTCCAAGGCCCAACTCAGATCCAGCAGCCCATGAAGCCCGTGAAGGAAGGCCCAAGCATTTCCGGAAGCCCACGAACATTACATGAAAATGACATAAAAAATGCACAAGGATGAGCAGACAAGAAAACACAAGAAACAGGGTAACAGTAATGTGTAAAACAGGGTAGAAAACATAATATTTTGCAGTAAGTCAATAGCTAAGGGAATCAATCCATTTTGGGTATAATAGGCAGTAACAACATGTAAGAACTTGTCTGTAATAGGCAAGTGTAACAAGCTTTTGAAGTATGAATATATTATCTTTTGGAGGGTGTGAACCGTATCACATCCAGAGGAAAATATCAGAGAGTTCTTCAGCAAATACACAAACACAAGAGAGAATAGAAATTCAAATATAATTTCATGAGCATTTCAACAACACACTAATTATGAATATCAAGTTGAACATCTAAAAATCCTTGAGTCCAAAATATTTGATTCAATGTTTCACCATGGAATCCGTTGGTTGGAATCCGTCAGTAAATAGTTCAACAGAATTATCCGTTAGAATCCGTTGGTACAAAGTTCAACGGACCAATCCGGTTGAATCCGTTGGTAAATATTTCAACGGACGGATCCGTTGATCCATCCATTGATATTTACATGTTTTTACTAGTGTAATAAAAGAATGTTGATCTAGGATCATATCAAATATATTCGGTTAGGTTGGTTTAAATCAATATATATTGGCTTAAATCAATTTAGATTGGTTAGCTTGGAGTTGGGTTGGGGTTTAAATTGAGTTGGTTTAGGGTTGAAATTGAGTCATAAATTAATCTTGTTTAGAGTCGATATAGAGTTGGAAATTGACTTAGGATTTGATTTGCTTTTTCAGTTGTTTTTTATTTCTAAATAATTTTTTTTTATCTTGCAGGATGTCTCATCGTTCACAATGAAGAGGTTTGGTGAGCCCCTTCTCTTTGTTGACTCGAGTTTTGGAGGGACTCCGAAGACATCGACGGATGGCCTATAGTAATGTGAGACACCGTTGGCCCCATCTCTTCCACCTCTTCTCTCGACTTTGTCACAATGACAGTCGACGATGTATTTCTCTTAGTTAAGTCGGGTTTTTGCGGTTGATCGTTTCCATATCCCGGTAGTTTCTAACATCAAGGACCTTATGCACCACCCTAAACACATCTTGACTTGTTGGTTACATCTAGAGAAGACTCCAACTCCGGATGGTTAACCATGTTATTCGTATTATATAATTAGTTTTTTATTTATCTGATATTATTTTTAAAGTTCGTTATTAATGCAACGATCAGGCCTACTATCACCCGTTACATCAAGACCAACCGCTCGCACGGGTTAGATGTCGACGCCATATTTCGCCAAATACTATTGGTGGACGACCTTCGTGGTAACTAATAATAACCTTATAATTGTAATTTAATAATTAATTTTCTATATTCTAACATTTTTGTTTAGTTTTTTAAGCAACAATTGTAAGGGAGACCTTAATACCATAATGTTTTGTACAATCAATGAAAGGATTTGGTGACAAAGCGCCTCAAATCACTAATCACTAGCTAGAAGGAGAATATGCAAGCTGATACACACTCGAACCAGTGTCCTCTAGATTTGATTTGTTCGGAGATCTAGGAGGCACTAGTGAAGACTTAGGTAGAGTCAAGACATCCTCGAGAAAAAAAGAGATCTAAGAGGCACTAAAAGATCCTCGTCACCTAACATTTTGCACCTTTGACCCATACATATGATGTAAAGCCGTTAATAAAAGTCTTTTATGGAGTAGTAAGTTATTTTGAAATATTAAAACTCTTAACTATTGTTTTAATATAATAAAATTTTTATGTGTTTCTTTTCAACAACAAGAACACGTGCAACCATCAACCTTAGTGTAGCTTATGCTAGAGATCCACTAGTGAGAGAACATAACATTTGTCTACCGCAAGACAATAAAAGTGGCAGATGAGGTCGAGAAGAATGTACGTATGTAAAAATTCATTTTACATGTATAGTGTTTATTTGTTTATAACTTTCAATTACATTTTTTCAAATAATAGGATGAATTAACATAACAAAAGCATCGTCAAGTCAAGGCGATGACTCATATTATTTTTCTATTCGGTCTATTTTCAATTGTTATTCTATGCTTTCTATTTTCATTTTGTTTTCCCGAAATGAATGTACCTAACAGGTACCATTAATATTAAAAATGTCAATGCGGATCGAACATTTACTTTGCTTGTAAGATACCCAAACGAACAATGCAAACTTATAAAAATGTCAGCGGACCGAACATTTACTTTGCTTGTAAGATACCCAAACGAACAATGCAAACTTATAGTGGATCTTTATTTTATATATGCTGACTGACCTATGGGCTTTCGAACGGGTTAAGACCAACCCTCGGACCATTCTCGTTTACTAACACCTTCTGAAATGTTGTGATATTTTGTCCTTTCAAATACCTAAATCATGCATGCATTAGGTTATGACTAAGTCAATCTTAAACACTATAATGTCCGCGCAAGTACTAAACACTAAATCATAAATCAACCATAAACCATAAAGGTTATATTGTAACTAAATGAATCATAAACACTAAATACTAAATCAATCATAAATTTAGAAACAATAAAAAAAAACATAACACAGAATTTCTAACCCAGTCAAATCAAAAGGAATTCCAAAACATAAAGAATCAAAACCCAAACTCTATTTTTCAAAATACAAAACCCGAGAAAAAGAAACTAAAGACCCTAAAATCGGAAACTCTAAACGCATAAACTAAAGATCCGAAAAAAAGCTCTAAACCTAGCAACGAAGCACTAGTGACACATTGCATGTTGTTCCAAAGCTACATAAAACTTTATGTACCACTGTACGTCTTCTTAATGATTTTTGTTCCCATCTACTGTGAGTTCCATCGATTATGCTTTATCTTTCATATCTGAAGCTTAAAAAAAATCAAATCTGACTTTATTGAATTAAACGAACTCGCCTCCTAAACACTAATTATGAATATCAAGTTGAACATCTAAAAATCCTTGAGTCCAAAATATTTGATTCGATCGTACACTACATGACAACGTAAAATCATGCAATAGAAAGAAGACAATATTTGCCTTTCGGTTTGGTTTTATTGGGATATTCGTGTTTTAATTAATTGTAAACAAATAATAACAAATCAATTTTGTTGGGTTGAGTTAGTAACACAATTTAGTTCAGCTATAACAATAAAAATTATATTTTTATATTTTAAGGGAGACCTAAATTATAATTGGTTTGGTCAATATCCGATTATTCTTGTTTTATTATTATTTTATCATATAAACATATAAATAAATAATAAGATTCGAAAATTTCTAAAATTTTCAATAATTTCACTAATAAAATATATCATGTGATCAAATTTTGATATTTAATCTAAACTATTAACATATATAAAATAAATATTTATTTTTAATAATCTCATTTATATATGTTTTTGTTCAATTAATTGTTCAGTTATGTTATTCTTCAATAATATCCCTAATATGTTCCATAACAGTGATGCCAACATTGACAAATAACTGTTTCCAGGTATAGTTGTATTGTTGTTTATTCCGTTGCTTCAACACATGCGATTGTTTCATATTCCCATTAGGAAATTATGCTAAAAATCATTGAAGTGAATAAGCAACAATGCAATTCAAAATTAAAGTAAGCATATGATGTAAATGAAGGCTTGTAGACGCAAATATAATATAATGTAAAACCAAAGATAAACAGTAGACGAACTCTTGGACTAATACGGAAATACATTAAAATAATGTTGGTAGACATAAATATAATATAAAGTAAACTTAAAGATAAACATTAGACGAACTCTTGGACTAAAACAGAAAAACATCAAACTAAGGCTAGGACTAACACAAGTAACGAAAGGGAGATGGAAACAATCCAAGAGAATGGAGAAGTCGATGCATCATTGTGAAGAGGTGATAGTGTCCCGAGAGGAGAATTGGTTATGGATGAATCGGCGAACGGCGAGGGAGATGCAGACGGTTGCTTGCTCGGAACGAAAACATCAAGAGGCAATGGCGACGTGACAGAGATTTCAAACCTCTGTCCCGCTTCACAATGACCAGGAGCTCCGCACACAAAGAAGTAACGACCTGGGCGTGTGAGGTTGACAACATCGTACCCGGTTTTGTACCTTGCTAGTGTGGAAGACAGATCACATAACTCGAAAGCTAAAGGACTGCCGATTTCAGTCACGTCGTGGAAGTCCTTGTTATATTGGAAGACGAGAGAGTCCCCGACGTCGAAGTGTCTTGATGTGACCCATGTGTTATAGTCCACGCCCGGTGCCCATCCCTCGACCTTGTGCGTTGTAGCCATGCAGCCGACGAAGTTAGTGGCGGCCAGAAGGATGAAGAAAAAGAGGATCGTACTCTTCATTATCGCCATTAAGATGGTTTGAATGAAGGGCAATATGGAGGAGTTCACATGTATATATAGAGAGGTATTTTGATTTGATTAGTTACGTGAATCCCTTTCCTTCCGGGATTTTTATTTTTTCTGTTTTGACTGTTTCATAATTTTCTCTCATTTTTTTCCTTTTTGCAAATTGTAAATTTTTCACATGGACGTGATCCCTGTGAATCTATTATGGCACATTCTATTGGATCCCTTTCCTGTCCTTTTGGGTTTTTTTCAATCGAAATCTATTTCCTTTCAAGTTTTTTTTATCTGGAATTTATTCACTCTTACTTTTCTCTTTTTTATTTTGAAAAATATAAATTATTGACGGGGTGATACTACAAAACTTGTACCTGAATATTTATCCATTATTTTAATATTTAGTATTATTTCAGAAAATATAGGATTATTTTTTCCTTACAAACAAATACCAGAATTTTTAATATTCCACCACAAATTACGTAGCAAGTTTATGAAAACGGATTTAAATCTAATAACTGATTAATGACTAAAACTTTAATGCGAATTTTGATCAATTGCAATGAATTTTCCATTACAATATAAAATAAATTCAAATTTTAAAATTAACATTCGTTCACAATAATTATGAAAATTTTAAAAGATCATGATAGATATCCAACAAAATTTAAATAAAAAATATTCATATAGAGAAAGTATTTTTATTTGATTAGTTAAATGAATCCCTTTCCTTTCGGGATTTTTTTTCTTCGGTTTTGACTGTTTTATCGTTTTCTCTTTTACAAATTGTAAAGTATAAACATGGACGGGTTTACGGTTAGTCTTTTATGGCACAAGCTACAATTGGATCCTTTTTTACGGGATTTTTATGCGGAATTTATTCACTCTTACTGTTCTCTTTTTTCTTTTGAAAAATAACAATTATTGATGGTGAGATGAATCAAAACTTGTACCTGAATATTTCTCCGTTATTTTCATATTTAGTAAGATACTTGTATTGCTTAGTTCAGAAAATATAGGATTATTTTTGCTTCACAAAACAAATATCAGGTTTTTCGATTTTCTACTACAAATTATGTAGCAAATTTATAAAATGAATTTACACCTAATAACATATTAATGAAAAAACTTTCATGCAAATTTTGATCAATTGCAATGATAATTGCATCACAACATTAAATAAATTCAAATTTTAGAATTAACATTCACACACAATAAATATGGAAAAGTTAAAACTTCATGACAGATATCCAACAAAATTTACATAAAAAATCTTCCAACATCATTTAATATTTTAATATCATTTTGATGCCGTAATTTGACATGAATTCATATACGTGTATATGTGTGTTTATATCTACCTAAAATGACATGCATCAAACTCTAATTGAGATATATCAGTCCTAGCATTTCAGACGATCTTTGTATTCATGAAGGCAAACAAACAAAAATCAAGTCATCAATATATTCCGAAGGTTTTGGAATAGCAAACACATCAACACGTTCAACAACGAATTCAACAAGTGTACTTAAAGAGAATCAGCAACAATCTTGGACACATTCAACAACGTATTCAACAAGTGTACTTAAAGAGAATCAGCAACAATCTTGGCCACATTCAGCAACACATTCAGTATGTGTACTTAAAGAGAATCAGCAACAATCTTGGCGAGTCACTAAAACAGATGAATAACAGATTCTGTTTTCAAGATCAGTTTTCAAGATCAAGAGTTTCTGTTTTCAAGATCTTTAGCTTTATAATCTTGGCTTCTTTATTAGATCAAATGTACATGAGTTCTATAAATATTGATTGTATTCATACACAAAATATACGAGTAATGAATACATCTTATTTTCATTCTGTTAATTCTTCTTCTTCATTTCATTCTTCTATAATTCTCAAGATATCCTTCATTTCTATCATGTAAGACTTTTTATAAGAAAATTAATTGAAATAGACCCAACGAAAAAAAATGAAAAATTAAATCATTATAATTGAGTACAAATTTAAAACTAAGCTCTTTTACCGAGATCGAAAAATCGAAGAACAAAACTAAAGTATTTCGGTTTTAGTTTACACAACCTAATAAACCTAAAAACCAATCTATATTTTAAAAGTTGAAGGCAAAATTTTTTGGGTCAGTTAATAATATGAACATAGATTGGAATTTTATCATTTAGTATGTTGGATTAATAGTTAAAAATCTTTTAATAACTCGATAAAAAGAACTACAAACTTATTTTTTGATAGATGAATACTCATAAACTCCTTATAAGTTGATGAAAGAAATCCAAACACAGTGACGACACAACAATACTTGTGGTTCAGTGTTGATATGTTGATCAAATACTCTCAATAAAAATTCAGGAGTTGTTTCGCTAGATTTTAAAGAATATCACTCACTTTTCTAATGAAACTTTCAGAAGTGGTACACCTCAAATAAATAAAAATAAGGTTAAATAATTTCAACTAATTTTAACTTTACTAGAACTAATTCTAATATATTACATCTCTCAATCCTCTCCTTAATTTGTGTTCGACAAACTCTTTTGACCGAGCACCTTTTAAGAAACTATCTTTTATAATCAGCGACTCGTTCAATCATCATAATGTATAGTGTTTAAATTTTCTGGGAGACATTTTGATAAGATTTTAGATTTTTTTGTTGTATATGTTAAAAATGAGTTTTTTCAACATCTTAAATACCCGAAATTTCAACGGACATCCGTTGGCAATTTCAACGGATGCCTGTTGAAATAGATGTTCAATCAAAGAATGTCAAATCGCAACCTTTCGGTTTTTTCAAGGGACATCCGTGAAATTTCAAACGGATGCCCGTTGAAAACATGAATCAATTGAAAATTTTGTAATTATGACTTTTTCCAATGGGCATCCGTTGGAAATTTCAACGAATGTCCGTTGAAAATATCAACAGATGCCCATTGAAAAAATAAGATGGTTAGGTTCAGAATTTTGTAATTATAATTTTTTTCCAAGGGACATCCGTTGAAATTTTCAAGGGATGCCCATTGTAAATGTCAACGGATGCCGTCGAAAAAATCATAAATTACAGGTGCAACATTTTTTAGTTATATTTTTTTTTCAAATGGCATCCGTTGAAAATTTAGAAAACTACAACGGGCATCCTTTGATAAATTTAAGGATTTTCAATGTTTCACCATGGAATCCGTTGGTTGGAATCCGTCAGTAAATAGTTCAACAGAATTATCCGTTAGAATCCGTTGGTACAAAGTTCAACGGACCAATCCGGTTGAATCCGTTGGTAAATATTTCAACGGACGGATCCGTTGATCCATCCATTGATATTTACATGTTTTTACTAGTGTAATAAAAGAATGTTGATCTAGGATCATATCAAATATATTCGGTTAGGTTGGTTTAAATCAATATATATTGGCTTAAATCAATTTAGATTGGTTAGCTTGGAGTTGGGTTGGGGTTTAAATTGATTTGGTTTAGGGTTGAAATTGAGTCATAAATTAATCTTGTTTTGATTTGCTTTTTCAGTTGTTTTTTATTTCTAAATAATTTTTTTTATCTTGCAGGATGTCTCATCGTTCACAATGAAGAGGTTTGGTGAGCCCCTTCTCTTTGTTGACTCGAGTTTTGGAGGGACTCCGAAGACATCGACGGATGGCCTATAGTAATGTGAGACACCGTTGGCCCCATCTCTTCCACCTCTTCTCTCGACTTTGTCACAATGACAGTCGACGATGTATTTCTCTTAGTTAAGTCGGGTTTTTGCGGTTGATCGTTTCCATATCCCGGTAGTTTCTAACATCAAGGACCTTATGCACCACCCTAAATACATCTTGACTTCTTGGTTACATCTAGAGAAAACTCCAACTCCGGATGGTTAACCATGTTATTCGTATTATATAATTAGTTTTTTATTTATCTGATATTATTTTTAAAGTTCGTTATTAATGCAACGATCAGGCCTACTATCACCCGTTACATCAAGACCAACCGCTCGCACGGGTTAGATGTCGACGCCATATTTCGCCAAATACTATTGGTGGACAACCTTCGTGGTAACTAATAATAACCTTATAATTGTAATTTAATAATTAATTTTCTATATTCTAACATTTTTGTTTAGTTTTTTAAGCAACAATTGTAAGGGAGACCTTAATACCATAATGTTTTGTACAATCAATGAAAGGATTTAGTGACAAAGCGCCTCAAATCACTAATCACTAGCTAGAAGGAGAATATGCAAGCTGATACACACTCGAACCAGTGTCCTCTAGATTTGATTTGTTCGGAGATCTAGGAGACACTAGTGAAGACTTAGGTAGAGTCAAGACATCCTCGAGAAAAAAAGAGATCTAAGAGGCACTAAAAGATCCTCGTAACCTAACATTTTGCACCTTTGACCCATACATATGATGTAAAGCCGTTAACAAAAGTCTTTTATGGAGTAGTAAGTTATTTTGAAATATTAAAACTCTTAACTATTGTTTTAATATAATAAAATTTTTATGTGTTTCTTTTCAACAACAAGAACACGTGCAACCATCAACCTTAGTGTAGCTTATGCTGGAGATCCACCCGTGAGAGAACATAACATTTGTCTACCGCAAGACAACAAAAGTGGCAGATGAGGTCGAGAAGAATGTACGTATGTAAAAATTCATTTTACACGTATAGTGTTTATTTGTTTATAACTTTCAGTTACATTTTTTCAAATAATAGGATGAATTAACATAACAAAAGCATCGTCAAGTCAAGGCGATGACTCATATTGTTTTTCTATTCGGTCTATTTTCAATTGTTATTCTATGCTTTCTATTTTCATTTTGTTTTCCCGAAATGAATGTACCTAACAGGTACCATTAATATTAAAAATGTCAATGCGGATCGAACATTTATTTTGCTTGTAAGATACCCAAACGAACAATGCAAACTTATACCCAAACAGAAAATTTACAACTTTGCTCTTTTACCGAAATCGAAAAATCGAAAAAAAATAAAGTATTACGGTTTTAGTTTAGGTAACCTAAGAAACGTAAAATCCAACCTATATTTCAAAAGTTCGAATTTCTATTTGCCCCAAGAGAAGTAAAAGTTTGTGGGTTTAATATTAAAATGAACATGAATTGATCGTTTTATCATTTGGATTGATGGTTAAAAACCTTTTAATAACTCAATAAAAAGAAATTGGATCTTACTTTTCGATACATGAGTACTCCAAACTTCTTATGAGTTGATCTAAGAACTCCAAACGCAAACAACACAACAATACTTGTGGTTCAGTGTTGATAAATGTATATAACACTTTCAATAAAAATCCACGAGTTATTTTGCTAGATTTTAAAGAATTGGTAAAGAAAACTAAACTATCACTAAAAAATGTGATGAAACTCTCAATAGTTTTGAGCTTCAAATAAATAAAACGAAGGTTAACCCTAATTTAACTAACCACACGATTATTGGACTTGTTGAAATCTGAAAAATTAAAAATTGGGTTAAAGTAGGTGTGATCTAGTCCGAATGAAGTAGTTAGTGATGCGTTTGTGTAGATGTGATCTAGTCCTAATGAAGTTTCACAATTTGTATGTAAACTAGATATTACGTAAGGATATGGACAGTATAGTACATGTAAATTGAACTAAGCTACTATTTATGTATAAGTTGGGACGATGCTTATATACTTGAGAATTGTTCACACGTTTGTGAATTCCCTAGAAATTTCGGAATGTTTGGAGAATTTAATCATCTCTCGCGGACCTACCTACTCTCGTATTGCAGATCTTATTCTAGTTAACAGATTATTGATGTCTCCGCAAAATGACCTATACATCGAACTCAATAAATTAATCTACATGCTTTCACAATGTAGACTCCTATAAAAAATCTAGACCAATGTGTACTGACCTACATATTTAACATATTATCGCCGGTTATACTCACTCTTAAATCATTTAACCTACCTTTGGTTATGATTGTTCATGACTATCTAATGCACTAGATCTAGCATAATCCAATGTCCCCATTCAAACTAAAAAAAATTGAAACATATTTTATGGGATCCATAACAAGTTCATAAGACTTGCATACGCAAGACTCTAATCTACATCAAGGATTAAACTTATAGATCTATATCTTAAAGCTAAATTAAAACAAGGAATAAGTAAAGAGAGGTTTAGGAATGCTCAATCGATCTCTTGATCATTTGCGGTCATGAACTCACCTTCAACTCGTTCTTATTTGTCATTAACTCTTTGATGTGATCCGAATAGCTTCTTTTCTTTTTTCATGATCCTAAAGTGTTTCTCAACTTTTTCGATCTTATTAAATCTTTATCTCTCGTCATTATCCATCCATGTCCTCCTATTTTTCATTAGAAAATCGCATCCTTATAATAGAGAAGCCTCCATCCACCTTAAAAAAATTTAATTTTTATTTTTTAAATGGATTTGATAAAACGCTTTCCAAAAAACGCATGCGCTCGGGCAAGCAGTAGGATGTTACGTGCTTCTCTCGTGGAAATAAGGATTTTTTTATTTTTTTGGGCGAGGATTGTTGGGGACTTTGTTGTTGTTGTGAACCCACGAATTGTTGGGTTCACTTTTTTTTTTTTTTGCGAGGATTGTTGGGGACTTTGTGCGTCGTTGTGGAGTTAATGACCTCAGAACGATTTATGTTCACAAATAGAACAACAAAACTGCATATGTCGATGCATAGAAGAAGTCCGAAGCCGAGGATATTTACCCATGAATGGAAAAAACAGAGGCTGACGTACTAATGATGGAGAGGTTAGTTTCCTGATAACTCAATATGTACGCAGGTTGAATCATGAATTGTTGGGTTCCTTGAATTTTTGGGTGCCAGGATCCCTGGAGACTTTGTGTTTCATTGTGACACTGGCCAATGGGATACTATGAGTAGTTAATATATGATTTCATATGTTATTTAGACTTCAGTAGTTATAGGCGTTTGGATCGTCTCATAGTTTGGAAACGGTGATAATACAAAACGGGAATGCCTACATTTGAAAGCAAGTTTTGTTTTTAATTACAATGAGATTAAGAGTACAAAATTATCCACGCTTGTTGTTTATGGTCTAGTTCATTTCAAGGCATTACTTCTTGCACAAATTGGTACGTTGGACTGTTATACCTTCCATTGGGACATGAATTAGCCATTTACAGAATAATATTTGCTTGGGGAGAGTGGAACATGAGATTTCATTGGAAGATGTTGGTATGTAGAAAGATTATCGACTCGAAGTTTGATTGTACTAGTTAAATTAGAACAATCTGAATATTTTTTTCATAGTTGTTATTATTCTAATGAGATTTGCAGCATGTACCTTACGTTGCATTGGATTTATGTGGTTTGCTTGGTCAGTTGTTGGTGATTTGAAAGTTGTGGCATGATCCTGAAAAGCTGCAGAGTTATATGAATATGAAGAGGTTAACTAACATCCAAAGAACCAACATGCACACCTGAAAACAGCAAGGGTACAAACACCAAACCGCTTTATGAAATTAAAATAAACAACATGGAAATAAACGGGTTTTCAATTTTAAGGTCAATGGAATATGTCCAAAGTAAAAACGGTCGGTGTGGCTAAGAAATCGTCTGTACAAAGCACAAAATAGGTTACTCAAGTTGTGTTGTTGCATCCATTTATCTGTGTCTTTGCAAAACAATAACATCTATGCAATGGTATGTACCCATTAGTAATGAAACAGTATTGTAGGATATTCTACCTTTAAAAATATTAATATTGATGTACTACAAAGATAACAATGTATCTCAAAGATTGAATAAATTTAAATCCAAAGTATTTGATACATCAGTTTGTAGTTTCAGCAGATCTTTTCCTTTTTTAATCCTACCATCATCATTTCAACTTCAATGAATTAGGAATTAAGATTGTTCCTTTGAAATAATTATGGAAAATACTATATATAAATAATACGTTTTTTTCTCAATGTATAACAAATCCTGATAACAGCGGACGTGTTATTTAATTTTAACTTTTGATGGATTGAATGTGATTTGCAATATGTTTGTAGACTCCTCAGATAACTTTGAAGAACTTTTTTACTATAAAGAATAGAAATCTTGGAAATGAAAGTACTATCTTATAAGAAACAATTGTATCAAGAAAGCTGAATCTTAGTTATCCAATCGAAAATAATCAAATATGAAGTTCCTTATTTGGCTATCAGATGTTGTTTTAACACTGAGCGACATTTATGAATTAGAAACTAAATATTTTTTCGAATTTTTACTCGTACTATCAAAGGAGAAAAAAGAGTAAGAGCTTTTTCGATCTTAGTTGTTAATAGGTGTTGTTATTGCTTTGTGCAATATATGGCCGCTTTTTCTTTGGTTTAAGCCTTCCTATAATTTTTTTGTGAGTTGCAGTTATATCTATAAAACGAAGAGAAACATAAAGCATGTGTGTGCTTCAAAGGTTTGATATATGATAACTCTCCAATCAAGAAAGATTTCCAAAATGATCAGGATAAAAGAAGAAGCAAAATTAAACGAAGGTCAAGCATTATTCGTAAGAAGAAGAGAAGGAGAGGACAAAGTGAGTGGATGTGCGGAAAATTGATAGGATATTCATGTTATTATGGATTATCCAATTATCTTGGTATCTTGAAAGAAGATTCACTACAAAAAAATTTTGTGCTTGTGCATGAGTTGTTCGACAATTAATTGTAAGTTTCTTATGCTTTTAGTTCCATTGTATTTCTGTATTTTTGTGTTAGAGATATGTTTCTCTGGCAGGTGTAGTCTTCTTAGTGCAAAGGGCATTTTATAAACGTAGATTATCGGTTCTTTAGGATTTTGGCCATATATAAACGACATATACAGAAGATCTGAATTGCTCAATATAAAGAAAATGGTTTCGATATGAACAGTCTGTCTTATTTTGTTTTTCAACTAATGTTGTGCAGTGTGAGCCAAAAGAATGTCTGAAATGGGTATTACTAAATCTGTCGTAACTAATCAGTCTAATTTTGGATGAATCTATGTGTGAGAGTGTGTGTCTTCTTTAATTTTTTCAGTACTTGCATTTGATCTTTCTTGAAGTTAGGAGTCTTTGTTGAAGTTTAAAAGTCTTGTAGCATTTAATTATTGTTAAATCTTATGTAGTTTAGAGTCTATAAATAAAGAAGCGAAAACCCGAAAAGATACATAATTTTGTAGCACCAGATCCTTTATTCTTTCCTAGTCTTTCATTCTCTCTAAAAGGTAATTTCTGATATTTGGTATCAGAGCGTCTTGGTTCGAGAGTCTGAGAGATTTCGGCTTCTACTCATGGTCGCCGTGATGGTCGTGGAAACGGTGGGCGCGAGGTGGTGGTGTTTCCGCGGAGGGAGATCAAGGAGGTGGGTAGTGCGGTGTTTCACATGCACACGAGGACGAACTATGGAGAGTGGTCGCTGCATTTGAAAGTGTTGCTTCGTGCACACTTGTTGTGGAAAGTCGTCGAGGATGGTACACCTGACGAGCAGGAGGATCAGATGGCATTAGAGGTAATCTTCCGAGGTGTACCCCTAGAGATTATCTCCACACTCGCGGTGAAGGAGAGTGCAAAGGCCGCTTCGGACGCTATTGTAGAGATGCGTGTTGGCTCCGACCAGGCGTGTCAGGCCAGCGCCTAGAAGGTGAGGAAGCAATACGAGAATATTGCATTTCTTGACGGCGATTTGGTGGATGATTTTGCCATGCATCTCAATGGGTTAGTGAATCAACTTGCTACCCTTGGTGATCCTAAACCTACGCACAAAGTCATGGCGAAGTACCTGCGCGCAGTTCCTCCCAAGTTTTCTCAGATCGCTCTTTCAATAGGAATGTTACTTGATTTATCAACACTTTCTATGAAAGAGGTTACAAAGAGGTTAAATGTGACAGAGGAGCGATATTAACAAGAGGCCACCATGTACGGCGTGGGGGGTAAGCTCTATTTCGCTGAGGAGCAGTGGACCGCGCGTACCAAGGAGGGAGGCTCCAAGTCTGCACGTACAGGGGACATGAACAACCAACACCGTCGCAGGTCGTGCAAGAAAGGCGGCGACAATGGCACCAATTAGGGGAATAACAAGTGCTATAACTACGGGTACCCTGAACATTGAGCAAGGGATTGTCGCAAACCTAAGAAGGACTAGGCGAATCTGGTGCAGGTGGAAGAGACCGACGACCAACTGGCGCTTCTAATGGCTTAGATTTGCGAAGCACCAATTTGGAGGTACCTGCACCAGCACCACTTTATACCAAGGAACCATGTGCTCAGGTGTTCCTTGGTACTAGCGTCGACGAAGATAGTCTGGAGGGTTGATACCTGAACACAGGGGCCACAAATCACATGACGAGTCGCAACGATATCTTCGTTGAATTGGATCGAATAGTGGTAGGCACGGTAAAGTTTGGTGATGGCTCTATTGTTGATATCAAATGTTGTGGTACAATATTTTTTGCTGGAAGACATGGGGAGCACAAGGTGCTAACAGGGGTCTATTATATCCCGCGCCTAAGGAACTCAATCATCAGCATTGGTCACCTTGATGAGAACAGGTTGCACGTGGAGATTGAGGATGCTGTGTTGCGGATCTAGGATCAGCAACAATGTCTCTTGATGAAAGTCTCACATGGCCGCAATCGCATGTATGTCCGTTTTTTGAAGGGTTCTCAGTCGATTTGCCTTGATACGCGTCATGGAGATGATGCTTAGCGTTGGCATGATCGGTTTCGGCACATCAGCTTTGACGCCTTGGAGAAAATCTGGCGACATGGTCTGGTCAAAGGCATTCCTTAGTTGGAGAATGTGGAGCAGTTGTGTGACACCTGCGTCATCACGAAGCATCGGCGATGTGCTTTTCCAAAGGAGCCCAAGTACCGTGCGGTGGCACCGCTCGATCTCATCTATAGAGATTTGTGTGGTCCCATCACACCGTTAACACTAGGAAGCAAACACTACTTTTTTTTTGTGTGAAGTTAATTCGTATTAGGTGTGTCCCAAAATGGGAAAAAAGTCATATACATAATCAAGCCATCATCACGTACGGGATAACACGCAGGTCACCCATACCGTTCCGTGGCATAATGGACCGGGAATACAGACACACAAAAAACCATGTTGCAGCTATAAGAGCAGGGCACATGATACCCCGGGCCTCATTAAAACCTCAATGTCGGAAAACCCTGTGGGAAAAACCAGACCTTGAGGGAAAAAGAGTACCCCTGCAACATATGACCATACAAACACCAACCAAAGAAAACAACATACATATGCGAAACAATAACCATAACAAAACAAAATACGTCTTAACGGCCTATTGGCGAATCTGCAGTGTGTCTAGGGATACCGCGGGGTACCTGTCCCGAAGGATAAGCAAGACGTGGTCCACAATCGATCTGGTTACAATCTCCGGTGGGATTCAATTGTTGTCAAAGATGCAAGCGTTTCTGGCAGTCCAGATATGATAGACCGATGTTGCGTGGACGCGGGCCTTCGATAGAACATCATCTCGTCTAGCATACCCCCGTAGCCAGATGAGTGCATCCTAAAGTGTCCATGTGGAGCGTGGTATTTGGAGACGATCACACACCGGGTTCCATATTGATGCGGTGTAATCACACGTGAAGAAAATATGGTCGTGCGTCTCTACTTGCCGGTTGCAAAACCTGCAATTGGGATCTGTCTGTAAGAAATGGAGTCGATCGAGAGTGGGCAGCTTACCTTTAGTCGCCAACCACAGGATGAAGGAGTGTTTCGGCGTGCTATGTGCAGGCCACACAACCTTCGACCAGCTGACCACCTCCCTCCTAGGCCGGATGGCTTCATAAGCCTTGGAGACCTTAAATCTTCCCGCGACGCCCCACTCCGCCATTGTGTCCTCGATGCTTGTCCCTTGTCCCTCAATGTTGCTGATTGTGTCTCTCGCTTGTATGATCGCCTTGATGAGAGGAGAATCCCGCCTATGGACCGTCCACTCCAGCGGCCCTATATGAGTCAAGTAGCGGCGGTGTACCCATCTCACCCATAAGCTATCCCGCTGCGCCATAATGTGCCACAAGTTCTCCAGCATGAAGCACTTGTTCCATGCACCAAAATCCAAAAGGCCTATGCCCCCTTCCCTCCTCGGGACACACAATTCCGTCCACCTCACTCTTGGATGCCTCCACAAGAAACCTCGGCAGATCGAAATCAGTCCATGAAGGACACTCTTGGGCATGGGCACCATGGATAGCCAAAAACCCGCACTACCCTGGAGCACCGACCCGATGAGTTCCCTTCTCCCCGCGAATGAGATAGTCTTCTTGGCCCAACCAGTGAGGTAGGCGCCGATCTTGTCAAGGAGGGGCTGGAAATGGATTCGTTTAAGGCCAGACGGGCCAATTGGAATCCCCAGGTACCGAAACGGGAAA
>CM071861.1:3720679-3773119 GCA_036759665.1 Gynandropsis gynandra | reverse complement strand
CAAGGAGCCGGCCCTCCACAAAGGCGCTTTGGGCCGGGTCTATCAGAGGACCAAGACATCTCGCTAGGCGCGATGTCATGATCTTGGTGATAATCTTGTAAATAACATTACAGCAAGATATAGGGCGGTAGTGCTCAACTCTGGATGGGGCGTCGGTTTTGGGGATGATGGCAATGACCGTGTGGTTGAGTTGCCTCAGGAGTTTCCCGTTGATGAAAAACTCCTTTACAGCCGCACACACCTCCGCTCATGTCGTCTCCCATGTTTTCTTGAAGAACTTTGCAGAAAAGCCGTCCGGACTAGAAGATGCTGATCGGCCTCCGAGAAACGACCTCCACCCGCGAGCTCGTCCGTGTCTGGGAGTGCAACATTGACCGTGGATCCGAATAGTCCTCTGTAGAAGCCTACGAACTCATCAACCACCTTTTCTATGGAGTGTGTCTGCGTGCCGTCCCGTTTGGTAATGGTCGCGATGTGATTACGTCTCTTGTGTACCTTCATCAATGCATGAAAATATTTAATGGATTTATCACTCTTGATAAGGTGGTTAGACTTAGCTAATTGGCTCAGAAAACTCCCTTCTGCTTCGTTCAGTCGTTGTGCCGTTGTTTTAGCTTCCTCCATAATGTTTCTCGCCTCCCTGGAATCCGGGTTTAGTCGACATTCCTCAAGAGCTCGAGTCAAATTTGCGTTTGCCTCCTTAGCCCTAGCGGAGATGTTGCTGAATTCTTGCTGGTTGAGTGCCTTGAGGGGCATCTTGAGTCCATGGAGTAGCTTTGATAGTCTGAACTGATAAGTCCCCCTAACGTTAGCTTTCCATCCCTCTTTAACGATCTCCTCAAACCTTGGGTGGGCCGTCCACATATTAAAGAATTTGAAATATTTCCTCCCCGATTCCTGTAATCTGCACAAAGACACAAGTCCCGGCTTGTGGTCCGATAGGTGCCACTCGTCGAGGAAATCAGTATCACAAGCAAAAGGAGAGCCCGACCATGCCGAGTTAACCAACACACGGTCGAGCCTGCTCCACACTGTACCATTGGTCCAAGTCAACGGGTTCGAGACCGAGCATGGAGCGTCGATGAGATCATGGCGACGACACGCATCAACCATGTCCCTACACTCATACATCGATACCGGTGCACCGTTGACCCTTTCTTCGGTATTCATTACTGAATTAAAATCTCCTAGTATAATCCAAGGCATAGCATGTGAATGCAACAGGTCATCTACACTTTCCCAAATGAGCCTCCTATCTACTACTGTATGCAACCCATAGACAAAGCATGCTCCAAATTGCACACCGGTGGTCCTACAAGTAGCTCGAAAACCGATGTGCTGTATGGATGCACTAAGGACTTCTAAATTCACAAAGTCGCGGTCCCAAGTGACTAGAATGCGGCCGCGTGGGTCCAGTTCGAAATTTGAGACAAACTCCCAACCAGGCGCCACACGCCGCATCACGTTAGTCAAATTACGTCCCGCACACTTTGTTTCATAGATGCCCACTATACTAGAATGAGTTTTCCGAATTACCTCTCTTAGGCCTTTTTGTTTCAGAGCTTGGTCGAGCCCTTGTATATTCCAAGAGAGAATCTTCATGCGGGCAGTTTGTCCGTGCCCTTCTCCCCGTCGTCCCTGTTGCCCTTCTCCCCGTCGTCCCGCAAACGCTACTTCTTGTTTCTGGTGGACGATGCCTTCCGTTACATGTGGGTTATCCTCCTAGCTGACAAGGGGAGTGTACTAGAGGCCATCAAACGTTGACAGACGATTGTGGAAGACGATAGTGGGCAGAAATTGCAAGTGTTTCGTACAGACAACGACGATGAGTTCACTTCCTCTAGATTTGTCTCCTACTGTGCGAAGCAAGGCATGACTCGTCACTTTACCACGCCCTACAACCCGCAACAGAACGGCGTGGTAGAGTGGCGGAACCAAACCATTGTGGCAATGTCGTGTGCTCTGGTGAAGTAGAGGGGCATGCCGGCAGAATTTTGGGGAAAAGTAGTCACCACAGCGGTGTTTCTCATGAATCGAGCCCCCACGAAGAGTCTTCCGGGCAAGACTCCTTGTGAATCATGGCAAGAGAGTAAGCCTAATGTGCTTTTCTTGCGTATCTTTGGTTGTAGAGCATACACAAAATACATGCGATAACTCCGGAAGCTAGAGTGTTCATTGGATATACGAAAGGAGTGAACGGATACCGCGTCTTTGATCCAGTAACACAGCGTGTGCATATTTCCCAAGATGTCATCTTTGATAAGAATCACAGCTGGCAATAGGCAACTGCGAACGACGACCAAAGGTCTTCCAGTATCTTCCCCATTGTGTATCCAACCCCTTGTAATGTGGTTGATGTTGGGATTCTAGGTGGGCAAAGCTCCGGGGGAGCAAGGTGTGTCATTGTAAAGGGGCCAAAGAGCAGGTGTGTCATTGCAAAGGGGCCAAATATCAGAGGTCCAGAGAGCAGGGGACCAGGGAGCAGAGAATCCTGGAGCAAAGATGCAGGGCTCTCCGATTCCAGAATTTGTGATGCCCCTGCAAGACGACTCCGCGAGGCATGACACGACGCATTCCCCTGATGCCCCGTTATGCTATCGCACTTTGGCTAACCTGTTTGAGAATGGGGACGGGGTCCCAACTCCCAGAAACTTTTTGCAGGAGTTGGAGGATGCAGAGTTGCACTTGGAAACAACAAGGGAGCCTTGCTCGTTTGCTGAAGTAGAGAGCGATGAGGCATCGCGAACCGCGATGCGGAAGGAGATTGATGCCGTGGTGCAAAATCAGACATAGGAGATTGTGGACCTCCCTCGGGGCCATCATCCTATTGGTCTAAAGCGGGTCTACAAGGTGAAGAGGAATGAGGCCGAGACGATGGTCAAGCACAAGGCACGCCTCGTCGGTCGTGGCTTTGTTCAGCCGGCCGGTGTGGATGATGCTCGGATGGAGTCCGTCTGGCTGCTACTTGCTCTTACTGCCCAGGAGGGGTGGTCCATTCACCATATGGATCTCAAATTCGTCTTCCTAAATGGCGATTTGAGGGAGGAGGTGTACGTGAAGCAATCGCCAGGATTTATTGTTCCCGAGGAAGAAGGCAAAGTTCTCTGCTTACGTAAGGTGCTCTATGGCCTTCGTCAAGCACCAAGGGCATGGAACGCAAAGCTCGATAGTACCCTGAAGCAACTTGGTTTCATGCAGAGTGAGCATGAGCATGTGGTGTATCGACGGGCCCAAGGCACAGCAGCTCTGCTTGTTGGTACGTGGATGATCTCATCATCAGTGGATCATCTGACGTAGCCATGAAGCAGTTCCAGGAGGAGATGAAGATCCAATTCCAGATGAGTGATCTTGGATTGCTTTCGGTTTATCTTGGAATTGAGGTTTTACAGGGTCAAGGCGGAATCAGCTTGTGCCAGGGGCACTACGCGACACCAATTTTGCGCTTTGGTGGCTTGGAGGGTTGCAATCCCTTTGATACCCCCATGGAGGAGCGGCTTAAGCTTAGCCGCAATAGCACAGCACCAGAGGTTGATCCCATGAGGTACAACGTCTTGTTGGGAGCCTGAGATTCCTCGTCCACACACGACCTTACTTGGTGTTTGTTGTTGGGTTCGTGAGTCGTTTCATGGAGAGACCAATGGAGGAGCACTTGGTCACGGTGACGCGCGTTCTCCGTTGCATTGCTGGCACAATCTACTTCTGGTTGCACTTCCAGAGATGTGCTAGACGCGCTCGACTCATCGGCTATTGCGATAGCGATCTTGCCGATGACATTGATAAAAGGAAGAGCACCAACAGCAAGTTATTTTTTCTTGGTAGTTGCTTGGTGAGTTGGCAGTCTCTCAAGCAAAGGATGGTGGCTTTGTCCTCGTGCGAAGCAGAGTACGTTGCTGCTACCACAGCTGCTACACAAGGGCTCTGGTTGGCTCGGCTACTTAGTGAACTTCAAGGAAAGGATGCCGAGGTCGTTGAGCTGAAGATGGACAGCCAGTTCGCCCTTGCGTTGAGAAAGAATCATGTTTTTCATTACTACAATAAGCAAATCAATCTTCGATATCATTTCATCAGAGATTGCATTGAGAACAGGAGCATCAACGCCGATTTCGTCAACACCAAAGATCAGCTCACGGACATCTTAACGAAGGCACTTGGGCGAGTGAAGTTTCAGGAGCTATGCTATCGGTTTGGCATGATCTTGGTCAACTCGGTTTCTACACACAAAGATTCGGGGAAGATTGTTGGAGGAATCTAAATGTGAGAGTTTGTGTCTTCTTTAATTTGGTCAATACTCGCATTTGGTCTTTCTTGAAGTTAGGATTCCTTGTTGAAGTTAGGAGTCATTGTTGAAGTTTAAGAGTCTTGTAGCATTTAATTATCATTAACTCTTATATAGTTTAGAGTCTATAAATAAAGGAGGAAAAACCCGAAAAGCTGCATCAGTTTATAGCACCAAATCCTTTGTTCTTTTCCGAGTCTTTTATTCTCTCTAAATGGCGATTTCTAACATCGGGCAAGAGAAGAACGAGAATTTTTTTTAGACATCATTGAGAAACTCAGCTTTGGCAGAGAGTAGTAGGTGAGGACGATTTCCTCAACCATAGAACGATTGTGTTGCTACGAATGAAGAGGTAAGACGAATGTAAAAATAGGATAGATTTGATCTCAAAATTGTATTCTTTGAATAGGGCTTTAAGATTTACTTCATTAATTTTTCAAGATTTCCATGAGCTTAGTTTCTTAGAACGTGAATGTCCGTCGTTTATGAGAAGAAAGAATATTCCATTCCACCACCGGATGGGTATAAGCCACCTATTAGACGACAAAAGAGCCGAGCCCAGTGTTGGTACAAGTAATTGTCTTTTAGTTGTATGAACATTATTTATCGTTATATTAAGTGTTTCGAATGCTTCTTGCTTTAGGAATGTGTCGTAGGATTGGATTAACATGAAGAAATATACCAAAGGCTTAGAAAGAGGGTGAAAATTCATTTTCCTAGGCGGTGGTACAATGTTTCCCCATGGGGTTAGTCACTACGTCGATTTGATGCAAGCTTTTATCCCTAGATTGACAGAAGGGACAGTTAAGACATCAATTGATACTGGTTGTTGGCTTAGTTTAATTTTAAATTCAAGTTTATTTAAATGGAAAAGTTCTAGGTGGGTTTCTGACATTTTTTATAAGTTTCTTAATAGAATCTTTTATGACTTTCCCTAGACACAATTTGGCAAGAATTATAATTTACAAGATTTTTTGCATTATATATAGTACATTTTTCTTTTGGATTGGATGAACGAGAGAATCTGAACCCATATACAATGATTTGTATATCGGTCTGGATCAACGTGTAAATGTCATGACACATGTTTCTTTCTTTTTGCAAAAGATATTGAAATTAATGAAGATAACAAAACATGTGTTAACTTGATGCAGGTGCAATCTATTTTTTTAAGTTTCATCGTATACCCCGTCCCATGGGCTTATGGGTCTTATTTGATTGTCTCGCAAACTAAAAAAAATCGATGATACTTCATACCACAGGTTCTTCAAACCGTAGGTCCTTCAAAATTCATTTTTTTTGCAAAAGTTTGATATATTCAAGTCTTTGTCTAATTCTAGGTACTTGCTTGGTGACTATATGAAAGGAACTGTAGTGCATGAATTCCAATAGCTAAGAACATGTATGTCACATTCTCTTGTTACTCTTTTTCACTGTATGAGGGTATGTTTGTTATGAAAACAAGAAATGGGAAATTATGATGTAAAAGTAGTACATTTTCTTGAAAATAACTTTTCATGCAAAACTACAAGAAAAATAGGATTTCGGAATTGCATTTGCGGACTGAGTCAGCCCTCCCTAAATTTAGGGACGGATTAGGGACGATTTAATGACATAATAATAAATCAGTCTCTAATCCGTCCTTAAATTTGCAGACACCAGAGTAGTCCCTAAGTCGTCCGTAATTTGGGATGGATTCAGCACCACTTTCAAGGGCGTCCGCAATTTGCGGACCGATTCACCACGCGTCCGCAATTTGCGGACGGCTGAGCAATTCGTGCGCAAATTGCGGACGGTTTGGGGACGATATAGTCGTCCGTCCGGAAATTGCGGACGGATTCACAAACCTTCCGCAATTTCCGGACGTATCCGGGACGGTTCGTCGGAAAATAATTATCTCAGTTCGCAATCCGTCCTGAATTCGTCTTAAAATTTTCTATTTAATCTCTCCTCTTCTACCCATTTCTCACACACAAATCTCATATATTTTTCTTCATAAATTGTTATCGTTTCTGATTATAATGGCATCGTCGTCGAGATCGAATATTTTTGTTTCGAGATAGTGGATGTATAGAAGAATTGATCCAGAAACTCAAAGTGTATCGAAGGAGTTTGTAGAAGGCCTTACACAGTTTATGACACTGGCGACAAATCAACAAGTTTATAGAGAAAACGGTAAGTTGGTTTGCACCACGACCCAGTAATGTTGTGGAAAATTTTAGTAGAGGTATCGTAAATCATGAAGTGTCTCACACTTTTCAAGATGTAGAAAACCCTTATGTAGAAATGGTGCAAAATGCATTCGTCAAAAGAAACGAAGATGAAAATATTGATAAAGATCCGAATGAAGAAGCAAAAACTTTTTTGAAATGTTATTAAGTACTAGGCATCCACTTTATGATGGTTGTAGAAGTGGTCTATCACAGTTGTCTTTATCTGCACGGTTAATGAATTTGAAGACAGAAAATAATCTTTCTCAGAATTGCATAGATTCTATATCACAATTAGAAAGAGATTATTTTCCCGAAGATAATAATGCAGTCGAGTCATATTACGAAACAAAGAAGATGATGAGATCATTGGGTTTATTACCGCATCAAAAGATTGATGTTTGCTAAGACAACAACTGTATGATTTTCTGGAAAGAAATTTCGGATTTGATCAATTATCGATTTTGTGGAAAAGATCGATTTTATTTGACAAGAAATGGAAAATCGGTTATGTTTCTTCGTATGTGGTATTTACCAATTACAGACAGGATAAAAAAATTGTATCAATCGGAAAAGACCGCAGGGGACATGAGATAGCATGTCGAGCATTCAAGTCCTGACGGAGAAATGTGTCATCCCTCAGTTGGTGAGGTGTGGAAACACTTTAACAAGGTATATCCTGATTTTGCAGCTGAGAGTCGAAACGTTTATTTACATCTTTGCACTGATGGTTTGAATCCATTCGGGATGTCTGGGAGAAATTATTCGTTGTGGCCAGTTATTATGACACCGTATAATTTACCACCAGATATGTGCATGAAGCGTGAGTTTTTGTTCTTAACAATATTTATTCCCGGGCCTAATCATCCGAAAAGAAGTTTGGATATATTTCTTCAACCACTGATTGAAGAATTGAAAGAATTAGGGAAGGGAGTTCCAGCATACGATGTTTCGAGACAAAAAAATTTTATATTATGAGGTGCTTTTATCTGGACCATAAGTGATTTTCCAGCTTATGGTATGCTATCTGGGTGGACAACGCATGGTCGATTGGCTTGTCCATATTGCATGGACGAAACAGATGCTTTTCAGTTGAAGTATGGACGAAAGACGAGTTGGTTTGATTGTCATCGCCGTTTTCTTCCTCCTGATGATACATTACGACGCAACAAGAGAAATTTCAGAAGGAATATAGTTGTGCGGAAACCTCCTCCTTCAATTTTGACCGGTGAAGAGATATTGTATGAACGACTTTGTCATCGCCGTTTTCTTCCTCCTGATGATACATTACGACGCAACAAGAGGAATTTCAAAAGGAATATTGTTGTGCGGAAATCTCCTCCTCCAGTTTTGACCGGCGAAGAGATAATATATGAACGAGTTCTTGCTTTGGATATTCCTAGAAGTATAGATTGCGGAGGAAACAATCATCTGAGAATTGATGGTTACGGAATTACCCATAATTGGTACAAGAAGAGCATATTTTGGGATCTGCCGTATTGGAAAAATCTGAAGCTTCGCCACAATCTTGATGTCATAAAACGAGATGTATTTCGAGGTAAATTTAGTACAATTTTACAATAAATTTTTTATTAATAATTTAAATTTTAATTAAATGTCAATATTTTTTGTAGCACGTAACACCGTACAAAGGTCGTCTATTTGGTCTTGGAGGAATGTCATCAAACCTTGCGAGTTCCTCCAAAGGCAAGGAAAAGGTCCCGAACGAGGAATTACAAAACGCTCTGCAAAGAGAAGTTGAACGATCAAATAGGGAATGTCAGCAGTGGCTCGGAATGATTAAGGCACACATACCCACTATCAATTGGGATACGGCCGAAAACAATGATGATGACGATGATAATTCCCAATTACTACCTACTAGTTTGTAAATGGATAATTTTAATATTGTACCGAAAACAAGATGATGACGATGATAATTCCCAATTACTACCTACTAGTTTGTAAATGGATAATTTTAATATTGTATGAATACTATTTATTTAATTTCAATTTTAGTATTTTAAATTTTTGTTTTTTAGTTTTAAAAAAATAAATTTCCGGATGGGTATAGGGTCATCCGGAAATTTTCCTAGACCATTTCACCGCAAGTATACGGATCGTGTAGTACCAGGGTCGATCTCTAGGGACTAAAGCAACCTAAAACTAAGAATAAAACTAAACTAAGACAAATAGAGATAGATGAAGGTGTGGTCCTAAATATCTAAAACTAACCTAAGTGGTGACAACGATACTAGGTTGGGGTAAACTCGGATATGACGATTATTACGGGTGTCGGGATACCGGGAATCGTATGGATGAAGCAACTAAGGATCATAAACCTATCGATTTATCTTGACAACGGGAAATTCATGCTCTAAGGTGAGGAGTGATTCTTCCGAGCCTAAACCTCCTAACCATGAGTACGTGCAATCCTACCTTCCAGCAGTGATTAACCCGTACCATGGCAGCTTTACGAACGCAATCATAATTCCTAAGACGACTATCCGACCGGTCAGATACTCATTAGCCGAACTTAACCTACAACTTAACAGGTCCGGATTCATTCTTTAACCTTCTAGAAAAGTCTGAAATCCTATGTTACTGAGCGGGCATCACTAGTGTAAGAGTGATAATGTTAAGCGTAGAACCTATCATCAAGATAAAATCAATAAATCTAATCATTAACGCAAATCATTGTTCATCCATTACAATCCGATATCCCTACCCGTAGTTGGGACTCGACTCACTCATGGAGAATACAAAAAATGAAGATAACATAATCCTAACCATGATATACTCTAGGAAATTCGATGCCTCGACCTTCCCTATCGTGTTACCGATGTGAGGATTGATGCTTCTCTTCTTCTCCGATGTCTCCCGAGCCTTTCCAGATGTTTTCCAAGCCTTTCCTTGCCCTGTACGTCACCCCCTTGCTCTAGATCTCTTCTGGTCTTTTAATTAGGTCGTTTGAATGCAAGATCTAGGTTGTTGCGAAATATGCGGCCCGCTCGGGCACCACTTCTACCCGGTCATGCAGAGGCGCACCCGGTCGTGTACTCCATACGTGCCCGATCGGGCATCAGCATCCGATTGCGTAGTTGAGAGGCCCGAGTCGTGCAAACTCTCGGGGAATTTGGGATGAATTAACGCCCGAGCGGGTATACGTCTTGCGCCCGATCGGGTAAGGCTACCTGATCTCACTGTCTTCGTGCCCGGGTCGTGCAAGGTGTGCGGATAAAACCCCGTAGGTTTTACCCGAGCGGGTGGAACATGGTGCCCGACCGGGCACCCATGAAACCTTGAATTTTCTCTTTTCCGCTCGTTGCTCGGGTGTTCCTTTGGGTTCTAAAGCTTGATCTTGGCTCTGAGTGGATTTATCTTCAAAGTACGTGGTTTTGTTCAGGAATCCGTCTTTTTGAGCTCATTTAGGCCTTGTCGCCCAAAAACCTGCAAACCAACAAAATGAGTGTATGTAACTCATAATCGTATCGGATATGTAAATCTATATATGAAATATATGCGAAAATGGCACTAAAACCTAACCTAAAATTGATACACTTTCAGTGTTATCAAGCTCCCCCAGACCGAAACCTTTGTTTGTCCTCAAACAAAACTAAAGTCTAGTACAAGAAGAATTTAATAACGATGGATACTAGCTCAAAAATATCGAAGGATTAGTCATCTCGCAAATCAACGCGTCACATGGATAAGAGCCTAAGCGTACCGAGTATAGCCTTATTTCTACCGAAAGTGCTGAGCCATGAAATCCTACCAAAAATCTAAGTCTACTTCACAACCCTAGATAACGTCCAAGCAATTTGCATACCTATTTCCCTAAGCTTTTGATATCATTCAAATCGCTTTTTCTCGTTCTTATGCATTTTTTTTCTTTTCTACACTTAGATCCTAGCTTTGTTCCTAGGACGTCGAAGTCGAAGAGGGATGGCTTTCTACTTAGACCCAGGCTGCCTATGGCACACTCATAAGGTCGCGTGACCTTAGCGGAGTGAAGAGGTGCGTTATTGAAGATCTTATATTTTTTTTTTCTTTTCTTGATTATGTGACACTCTAACCCTTAGGACGTAAAAAAGCGCCTCTACCCACCACTTAGACCCGAACCATCGAACATCGATGTACTCATGTCAATCCTAACACGGAATAGTGAAAAACTTATCCTAGATGACAGTGGAGTATAAGCGTGTGGAATCTAACTCGTGAACGCTAATAATATCAAGTAAGCTAAGGCTAGACGGTATACACGGAGATGTGACTACTTGGTACCGAAATCTAAGGAATGAATTCAACTAGATAAGGGTTTCAAACACAACTACTCGACTAATCGATATCAAAAGGCTTCTAAGCAAACCTAGACCATTATGCACGATTCAACAATGTCGCAAAACATGATTAAACTCGAAAAAATTTTCGCTAGATATCCATCTCATTCCTAAACCTAATCCTAAGTCTAATCCTAAGTGCAAATATGTCGCTCTAAAATAAAATCCGTATCACAAAATGAAGAGTACCCCCCTAGACCTGAACGAAACATAGTCCCGGTGTTCGACACCTATGAGGGATCCCCGCATGCTAGAGATTCGAGAAAGTAGACAAAGATAATGAGTACACCTGGTGTGTGTGTGTCTTTTGAATCGTGATACATCCGGATGGTGTGACTCTTGTGCTCTAGTGCATGTGTTAGCGTGATAGACCTGAGATAAAACCATGCAATGCAAGAGAATAGAACAAAGAGCACTAAATAAGTAAGTCTGAAAGAGCTTACATGATAGCTAAAACTAAAAACAAGAAAACAATAAAAAAGAGGTCTATAAAAGATAAAAGAAAAAGAAAGAAAGGAAAAAGGAAGAAGTGATCTAATCCTCATCCTCTCCACCGCGGGTGGCCGGTAGGTCCGCTGGCTCCGTGGGTGCTCCTTCCCCAGGTGGGAAGAAGAAAGACTCCAGCTCGTAAGGGATGTGAGGATGGTATGAGATGGCTCCAGTATGATAGTCCTGTGGGATCGGTATGTATGGCTCCTGGTAGTGCCGCATACTGAGCAGCTGAAATCGCCGAACAGACTCTGTGAGGTAGTAGGTATGATTGATCGACTACTCCTGGAACTGTTGCTGCTCTGCATACCTTGCAGCCTCGATATCGTGCTTCGCTGCCTCCATGTCGTACCTCTGCTCTGTCATGAATGACTGATACCTAGTCTCCTCCGCTACGTACCTGAGGGCGTTGGAGACCCCTTCCATAGAAGGAAAATCAGAGCGACGGTGAGGATACTCTAGGCGCGCGCGACATGGACGGTCCTGGTGCAGCGGCTGGAGGTGGATCCATCTCCATCTCTGCTAGCCTCGGGCCGATGTGTCCGATAGCTGGATCAATCCTAAATCGAGACCCCTCCTGATCTAGACCCGGCATCTGAATCTTGCTTAGGTCGACTTCCAAGTTACGACCATGCTCATCCTTGTAGCACCAGATGGCGTTGTACCTCTCTAATGCGATTGCCCTTCGGTTGCGTAGGTTCTGGAGGTTCAACTCGGGTTCCTCGTCGATCTTATCCTCGGTCAGGATGCCAAGGTTTATCCCGACTCTCCGTGTGATCATCGTGACTATGCCGCCGCACATGATCTTCGTATCTGTGCTGCACTTCTCTGTGGCTATGTCGAGAAAATGCCTCATCACCAACGACGCCAAGTCGACGTTCAAAATGTCCCACTCGTCGGGCTTAAAGCCTGGTTGCACCACCCGCCTCAGGTAGGCCAACTCGGTGTGGTTGACTCCATCTTGTGCTCCCTTTCCTAGTATTGACGAGACTAGGAAGTAGTGAAAATACCTCAAGGCGGGATGGCGTATGTGGCGTATTTGACCTCGTCGAGTATTCGCCGTACGCTATCTGAGCCCAAAATTCTGCTTGACGGCTCCGGTTATGCTCTGGCATCTTCATGAAGTTGTAGTGTGGAGCGTCAAGGATGATCGCGAACTGTCTCGCGGTGAGCCGGTAGTTCTGCCCCAGCAGGCGGAACTCCATGAAGGCTCTTTCCCGATTTCCGGACTTGGGAAAGAAGGCTGCGTACGATGCGAGGAACTCAGCCGTCAGGTTGCGGTAAGTGTACTCCTGTGTGTCTCTCATTCCCTTCCAATCTAGCGTGTTGAAGATGTCGTCTATGTATGCCCCGATGTGGAGGGCAATCATCGCTTCGGGTTATAGGAAACGGGACGAGAAGATCCGCGGCTGAAATTCCGTGAACCTCCGCTTCTGACCGGACAAGAACGTCGTCGTCCGGTAGTTGTACTGTTGGTGGGAGGTGGTGATGGACATGTAAGGCGTCAACTCCGTAATCGCATCCGACCTCACTGGCCATCCGTGCTCTGGGTCATAAGCGTCAGATCGGCGCTTTTTTGAACTTTGGAAGATCATATGGGCCATCTGTAAAACAATCGAAAGACAGAAATCAGCAATCGGCTCGGTTCTGCAAGATGCCCGATCGGGTACTAGGTGTTGCCCGATCGGGTACAAAATCGAAATATTACCCCCGTGGGTAGTGCCCGACTCAGGCGAGAAAGACGCCCGATCGGGTAAATGTCTAGGTCGCCCGACCGGGTGCTATACCTAGCCCGGTCGGGTAGATCACGAAATCGCGACCTGCAGTTCGCGATTCGTGGTTCAATCGGCCAAATTACCCTAAATCTTCCTAAACAGACCTAGATCTAACCCATAGCAGTCCTAATTTCAAAATAGTTCATGAATTTACCTGGATTCCGTGACAAGGATGAGGAAATTTTCAGAATTTCAAGAGAGGGGAGAAGGATTTCGAGTAACCGAGTCTCGACCGGCGACGGTGAAACGGCAGCGGCACACAGGCGGCTCCGGCGACAAGATTTCAGCATGAGAGGGTCGCGAAGTGAGAGAGCACGATCGGGTATGAATATGTGAAGTGAATGGACTCTCGGGTTACTCGAAATATAACTTACCGTGAAGAAATTACGGTGCCCGATCGGGTAGCATGTGTTGCCCGATCGGGTGATCTCCTCTTCGACCTACCCGCTCGGGTCGTCTGATGTCGCCCGACCGGGTCTCTTGGATCTGAAAATGCCCGATCGGGTAGAGATGTCTGCCCGATCGGGTACGGCTGCAAAATAGAAAAATTAAACGAGGAAAATATATGCATCAAAAATTAATAGACCACTAAGTTCCTAGATCCTAGAAAATTGTCCAAAACTAAAAAAATGAAAAAGAGTTCGAAAATATGAAAATAAAACGGCTAAAGGATATGGGGCTCGGGTTGCCTCCCGAGAAGCACTTGCTTAAGGTATTTAGCTCGACCATAGTGTCTTCATACGCTTGTGGTGGCGGATAGAGGAGGTACGCCTCTTCCGTCTTCTCTCTGATCAACGTGCTTGGACTCAAATCCTGGTGGACTTATTACATGCGATCCTCGATCCTTTTCTTTCGAACCCATGACTCTCTCGCATCTCCTTTGAACTCGGTTAAGTTTGAGTGTTTCCTCAGTGTTCCATTCGGGATAGGAGTGTACGTGAGCGACTGAAAGTGTCGGAGATGATGCACGTGGCTTTGGAACCGTTTCCCGCATCGAAGTATCGACCAAAAGGTGCGGTTTTTGGTTCCACTCAGGTGCTCGATCGGGTACAAGAGGTAGCCCGGTCGGGTCGCCAATTGTGCAATTTACCCCCGTAGGGTGTGCATGCGTCGAGCTATCAGGTCGCCCAGGCGGGTTGCTGTCCAATCCTCATGCCCGATCGGGCTCAAGCAACCACCCGGTCGGGTGGTTAATTGAAGAAATTTCCCCCGTAGGCATTGCCCGAGTCGGGCTATGAAGCTGCGCGACCGGGTCTCCGAAAAATGACTCTACCCGATCAGGTGGAGTCTGTTGCCCGATCGGGTGAGTTCCCTGTCGAAAGAATTACGGCTTCTCCTCGATCTGTGTGAGTACGTCCGACCGTGCTGGTGATTGATACTAACTCTCGGTGCACTGGGACAATGGTATGTCCTCTGGTTGGGTGTCTCCATGTACATGTCTAATCTCCTCCGTTGATGCATTTTTCATGGTGACGTTCATTACGGGTTCGGTCATGAATAGCTTCTTCATTGCCTCGTCGAGTTTGAACTCGATTGACTCGTCCCCGAACTTCATCACTAACCTTCCTTTCGCGCAGTAGATGACCATCGTTGTCGTGTTGAGGAATGGTCGTCCCAATATGAAAGGGGATCTTCGGATTGATCTCCATATCCACAACGACAAAATCCGCGGGGAACCAAAACTCCCCCACTTGAACGGCAACGTTCATCAATATACCCACTGGACTTCGTACGGATTGATCGGCCAATGTGATTTGCATCCTTGTGGGTTGAAGATCTCCTACCCTATTGAGCTTTTCGATGAGGGATAATGGTAGCAAGCTCACACTCGCTCCGATATCAATTAGCGCATGCTCAATTTCGTAATCATAAATCTTGCATGGAATGACGAAGTTACCTGGATCGTGACCTATTGAGGAAGCGACCGTGGTAGGAAGTTGCATGATGTGTTTGTTCCAAATTATGCTCCATGTTTTTCTCCAACAACTTCCTTATTTTTAGTTCCTTGATTTTCTCCTATAATTTAGCCTTTGACTTAGTTGTTCTTTACCTATTCAAAATAGCAATTCAACACACAATTTTTCAGATCAAAATATACTTTAACAATCTCCCCCTTTTTGATCTTGTACTTCAACAAACACATTATCAACAATCATGCATCAAAAAAGATTTCAACATATATCAAAAACATATGTCTAGCAAAGTTGTTAAGCTGGTCCAACAAAAGTAATCATTAGCAATATTAGTCTTACAAAAATCAAAGCTTAACATCTAGCAAACTACTGGTCAGTCATTGTCTTCAACGTTCAGATTGCTCCAAGTAAACCTCCGGTACCAGCAGATCCACTTTCTCCCCCTGTTTGTGAGAGTATAAGATCAAAAACATAAAGATTAGACTCACAAAAATTAAGATGAGGATAAGAAGAGAAAGAATTAGAAAACTATACTGGTAGAAGGAATCATCAACTTCACATGCTTTAAGACAGCGTGTTGTTTAGTTATCATGTCCATCATTATCTTCTCCAGTTTTTGTAGCGACACAATTGTACTGTCATCTGAACTAAAACTGGTGTCACTTTGAGCAGCACATTTATCCACATATCTCTGTTCGTAGTTCATCCACGGGGGAATCCTTTCCTCTAGTTCATCTTCTCTAACAATATCTGGGCATTGTTGTCTTAAAATTCCTTGAATAAGACATGCGAACGGTAGAATAAACCGTGTTCCGTTGGAATAAGCTTGAGTAAGTATCTGATCAAATATAACCTTTCCCATGTTGATAGGTACACCCACTTTGACACAATACACCATGATAGCACTCTCTCTCTTAAGTAGATCTGTCTTCTTCGTGGGTAACCAGTTTTATCTACAGATCTTATTCAACAGTGCACAATCCCAAGTCATCTTTGCTGGTCCTATTTTATCAGACCATCGTGCATCCTCCTTTCCCGTAAGTATACGGGCTACAACGTTCATATCTAGTTCAAGTTCCAACTCCTTCTCTCTAGTGATTGGAGAATTTGGAGTACCCATAAATCTATTTATATGCAACGGAGAAAACTCAAATACTCTCCCCCTAAGATATACCCTATGAAACATAGAGCTGCTTGTGAGTTCAAGCAGGAGATAAATTTGAGTAGAACTCAAAGATCAGTTCTTTACTGTATTGTGGTACATGTGAAATAGTACCCAATAACTCTCTATCCTGAAGCAATCTCCACAGTCCTATTTCCTTAAAATGTGTGACATTCACACCCCTCTCGCTAAAAATTTCTCGCTGACTTATGGTTTTAAATCGATTTTCATATAAGAGTGTAAAGAACCTGACAGAATAGGCATCCTTAACTAAGTTTGCAGGAATACCTCGTGGATCTTGCTCAGGAGAAACTCTGTACTTTTCAGTGGTAGTCTTCTTCGACTTTCCACTATTTGATCCCCTGTCCTTCTTTCTTTTTGCCTTGTTAGTCTTCTTATTAGAGTCTTTATCGGTATCTCAACTTCCTCAATTGAAACCGTATCGTCTTGAACCTCATATTCTTGCAGGTGTGGTTCTTTGGTATTTCCAGATGGTGTCTTTGTTGCTTGAACCACATCTTCTTGTAAGTCCGGTTCTGCGATATTCTCTGGTGGTGTCATAGGTGCTTCGAACAGAATCATCTCCAGCCTTGCATGATCCGCTCTTTCTTCTACAATTCCTTCAAGATTTTGTTCCTGTTCTTCCACAGTAACAACAGATTGCTTGGAATTGTGTACCTTTCTTCCTTTCTTAGGAATTTCATCCTGATTTTTCTTCATCTCATTCTCCAGCTGTGCAGTCGTCAAATCCCTTGCAGTTGTTGACCTAGTAATTCTTCTCACAATTGAAGTAGGCGAACGAACAGATTTCTTTGGTCCTATTTTTTAGGGGTTCAGAGAGAATTCGAAATTTTGAAAATTAAAGATTAATTTTGTAAATGTTGTGCATGCAAGATGCATTTTTTATATTTTCCAGAAACAAACGTCACTTCAATTGAACAAATATTTACCAAATCACCCTTAGCAATCACCGCTCAAAACTTCAATATATTTTCTTTTTTTAAAATACTGCCTTTTAGGTAAATTAAATAAATCATATACTAAATTGAAGTCAAAACAAACAGCACAAATATACTCAGCACTACCAGGTACACCCGTCATGTATGTAAATAGAATTACGTACCCGATTAAGAACAAACACTCTGGACTTCTAGAGCGTCGAAATTGACAGATTTCACCACCACTTAGACTCAGGCTACCTTGTAGGTATACTCTTATGATCAAATCATAGCAGAGTATGTAGGTTTCGTTCTTTTCTCATCATTCAGTTTTTTTCTTTTCGTTTATTCTTGCATAATGTATGCTTGAATATTGTTTTTCTTTCGTTTTTTTTTTATTATTATTTATTTTACTAACCTTATGCCCTTAAGACGTCGAAATTGGAAACCTGTCTCACCACTTAGATCCGAGCCAATTCCATTGCACTCTTATTAAAATTATTAACAGCGGAGTGTAGGAGTGTTGTTCTCATCTGTGCACTAAAAAAATTTTTCAAACATGCCAAGTACACCTTAATATCAACGAAAGTATACTTCGACTATCATATTTCTCAATCAATATAGTACATTCATTACTGTTTTTACCTTTCAAAGCTCACACACATCCAGTGCCTTTCTTAGATTCACGAAGTGGTTCATGTCAAGGGGTTTAGTGAAAATATCAGCCAATTGTCGTTCCGTAGGCGCATATTCAATTATCAATTGCTTTTTCTCAACCAGCTCTCTAAAAAAATGATGCCTAATCTCTATATGCTTTGTTCTAGAATGTAGTACTGGATTCTTTGAGATGTTAATGGCACTTGTATTGTCACAATGAGCAATAAACGAGTTAGAATCCATACCATAGCCCGATAGCATTTGGTTCATCCAAATAAGTTGCGTGCTACAACTTCCCAATGCTATATATTCCGAATCTACTGTAGATAAAGATGTAGAATTTTGTTTCTTACTGTGCCATGAAATAAGGTTATTTCCAAGAAAGAAACATCCTCCGGAGGTACTTTTCCGATCGTCAGCATTGCCACCCTAATCTGCATCACAAAAGCCTACCAATTCGCAATTAGTGTCTTTTGTATAGTATATACCAAACTCACTAGTTCCCTTCACGTATTTGATTATCCTTTTTACTGCTTCAAGACGTGAGCACTTTGGATTGGCTTGGTAACGTGCACAAATTCCTACACTAGCAGCGAGATCAGGTCTACTTGCGGTTAAGTACAGTAAACTTTTTATCATGCTCCGGTACAGCTTCTGTTCTACATCTTCTCCTTCAGAATCCTTTGATAATTTTGTTGTCATAAACATTGGCGTAAGTGCAGTTTTGTTGTTGTTCACATCAAATTTCTTCACTAAGTCTCGTGCATACTTGCTTTGCGATATAAAAATCCCATCATCTAATTGCTTTACCTGCAAACCAAAAAAGAACTTTCGTTCTCCGAACATACTCATCTCAAACTCTTGTGTCATGGTTTGTACAAACTAGTCAACTTTCTTTTGAGATGTTGAACCAAAGACTATATCATCAACATAAATCTGAACAACGAGTAAATGATTATAAGATTTGTGAACAAATATAGTTCGATCAACTCCCCCTCGATTGTATCCCTTGTTGATGAGAAATGTGGCCAGTCTGTCATACCACGCCCTAGGTGCTTGTTTCAATCCATACAGCGCCTTCTTAAGTCGATAAACATGATCTGGATGTTTATGATCCTCAAAGCCTTGAGGTTGTTCAACGTATACTTCTTCTTGTATGATTCCATTCAAGAATGCGCTCTTAACGTCCATTTGATATAACCTGAAACCAAGAACACAAGAGACTCCAAGTAGCAATCGTATAGATTCTAACCTAGCAACTCGTGCGAAGGTTTCATCAAAATCTACCCCTTCAACTTGGGTATACCCCTGAGCTACAAGGCGTGCCTTATTCCTAGTAATTTGACCTTCCTCATTAGTTTTGTTTTTGAAGATCCACTTTGTTCCTATAACGTTAGACTCAGTAGGTCGAGGTACTAGATACCACACATCATTACGTTCAAACTGTTCTAGTTCCTCTTGCATGGCTTTGATCCAAAACTCATCATTCAATACTTCTTTCACATTTTTTGGTTCATGTTGGGATGTGAAACAAACAAACCTCACCAAATCATTATAATTTATACGTGGTTTGTTTCTCATCCTTCTTGACTCATGAACATCCCCAATAACATCTGTTATAGAGTGATTTTTATGCACTCGAGTTGAAGTGATTCCCTCTTCTATTTCGCATGTCAAGTTCTCCTCGGAATTTCTTATTTCTTGATTGTCAGTTTGTTGCTCAGGTGAACCTTCTGCTTCGGCAGGTGCACTTACTGTGTCAGTTTGTAACTGTATCACAATTTCATCAAAAGATTCTGAATTTTGACTATCCTCATCAAAAACAACATTAGTGGATTCAATAACAGTCTTGGTACGAAAATTATATACTCGAAATGATATTGAATTTCTACCATATCCAAGGAACATATCATCATCACTTTTTGAGTCAAACTTGCCAAGATACTCATGATCATTGAGTATGCAAGACTTACACCCAAACACATGAAAGTAATTGATATTTGGTGTCTTACCTTTCCATATTTCATATGGAGTTTTTTCCATACCTGTTCGTGCATAAACCCTGTTGATGATATGACATGCTGTGTTGATTGCTTCTGCCCAGAACTGAGGTGCAACTCCCTTACCGTGCAGCATTGCCCTAGCCATTCCCTGCAAGGTTTTATTTTTCCTTTCCACAACTCCATTTTGTTGTGGAGTTTTTGGAGCAGAATATTCATGTGTAATACCAAGTTTATTGCATAACTTTTCAAATGACTCATTCTCAAATTCACGACCATGATCACGTCTAATTCTCTTAATTCTCCCTTTGATATTTATCAAGTTCAAACACAAATAATGAAAGACTTCAAAAGTTTCACTTTTATCTCGCAGAGATCTAACCCATGTATATCTTGAAAAATCATCAACACATACAAAAACATACCTTTTTCCACTTAGGCTTTCAGTTTGTACTGGACCCATCAAATCCATGTGAAGCAAATCTAGTATGTGCGTAGGCATTCCTTTATCTTTGACATCCTAGGCATACCTCGAATCAGATTAGAGTTAGACAGTTTAGCAATGGTTCGATAATTTACGTGACTTAAACGTTGATGCCATAAATGAATTGGATCTTGTGAAACATGAAAGCACTTCACTTCTTCTATCCAGATATAACAGTTATTAGGTGCTCTTTTTCCTACATAAACGTTTTTACCATCCTCATCTGTTACAGTGCATTTTTCATGTGAAAACGATACATGCAACCCTTGATCACAAAGTTGACTAATACTAATCAAGTTTGCTTGAAGTCCCTGCACAAAATGCACGTTAGTTAGCTTCGGTTGCCCCATTGTTATAATGTCTCCTTTTCCTTGTATGTTTCCTTTTCGTCCATCACCGAAAGTTACACTTCCTCCTTTGGTACTTTCTTTAAAATTTGACAGTAAACTAAGATTACCTGTCATGTGCCTTGAACAACCACTATCAAAATACAACATAGAATCTTTCTCGTTTTGGATCGAAGTAAAAGCAACATTGCATCTTAAGTCCAATTTCCTAACCCAGATTTGTTTAATCGTAGGTTTTCTTACTGTCGTACACCTCTCACTCTTTTTAACCCAAATTTGTCTAATGTTAGGTGTAGACCAGTAAGAAAATTTACCTTGATATTGTCGTGACTTACCTCGAAGATTTGTTCTCCGTGATTTACCTTGTATCCACTGTGATTGATTGTGATTCAACCTTTTCTGTGTTGTCCTCTTGTTGAAAAATCTTTGAGATCTCTGTTCATGATGTTTCATTTGATAACAATTCACTTGAATATGCCATTTTTTCCACAATAGTAACATCTTCTCCGTTCTATATATTTGCAACTCATGGGCACTGCAGGTATACTTGGCGTATCTGAAGGTATAACTGTCTCTGTCTGATCTTTACTTTTTATGAATTTTCCTTCGTTGCGAGAACTTTCTCCTGTATAGCCAAGTCCATGGTGATTCGTATCTCTTTTTCCTATTGTCAACAAGTAGTCCAGCTTTTCTGTTCCATTTGACAACATCTTTAAATTTTTCTTGGTTTCCTCTAGTTGACTTGAAACTTGATTTATCTCTTCCTCCTTTTTTAAAAGTTGTTCCGTAACAACTTTTAATTGTGAATCCACAGCATTCTTTTCTCTAAGAATTTTCAGCTTTCGTTGTCCCATCTCAATACATTTTTCAAATAAATCTTTCATGGTTTTCTCATCATCATCATCACTTTCTTCATTTGATTTTTCATCTTCACTTTCTATAACACCGAAGAAAGAGATATAATTTATCATGTCATCTTCTTCACTTTCATCCTCCGAATCTATAGTCTCTTCCTGAGTGATAAGAAATTTGTTCGCCTTTTGAATGTTTAGACATTCACTCTTCATATGTCCAACCCCTTGACACTTGAAGCATTTAGTTTCCTCCAAGGCTTTTAACGTTGCTTCTCGTTTTTAAACACTAGGACATTCATTCTTGATATGTCCGTATCCCTTACACTCATGGCATTGAACTTTTGATTTTCCTTCTTTCTTCGGGTATACCTTGCGTGTCTTCGGGTATCCCCGTGGCCTTCTTTTTAAGAATTTATTGAATTTCTTTGCCAACAAGGATATGTCTCCGATGAGTCCCTCATCTTCTGAAGAATCTTCTTCAGCTTTTAGTGTTATTCCTTTAGATGCACTTTTGCTTACTGATCCTTGTTCTAATTGTAACTCCATCTCATACGCGGACAAAACTCCCACTATCTCCTTGAAGTTTGTTGTATCGGTATTGAGTGACATGTTCATTGCCGCCTTTTGAGCTGAGAACTTCTTTGGTAAGCACCGAAAAAGTTTCTTAACAAGTTTCTTGTCTTCATAGGGTTGACCTAAAACATGTGCTTCGTTTTCTAAAGCGTTCAATCTTCCACTAAAACCTTTTACACTTTCATTTTCTTCCATTTCAATCTTCTCAAATTGATGTTCAATGATGTCCAGTCTTGTTCTCTTCACACTTGAAGTTCCTTCGTGTATTGTTTCAAGTGTGTCCCAAGCTTCTTTAGCATATTCGGAACCTTGTATTTGTTTGAATTCATCCATGTCAACTGAAGCGAATATTGCTACTGATGCTTTTGCATTATACGTGGATGATCTTTTTTCGGCCGGAGTCCATTGATCGAGTGGTTTTTCCTTCTCATTACCTTTATCATCTATCATCATCGGAGGATTCCAACCATATTTCACGGCTCCCCATGCATCTTCGTCTATCCCACAAATATTAGCTCTCATCTTTACCTTCCAATACCCATAATTAGAAGCATTAAGTATAACGGGTTTTGCAATATGAATATAAATCTCGTGTTCCTTCCATCTTACTCTTAAACCGGATCTAAAACGAATATGATTTTTCGTTTTCCAGCTTTGATACCAATTGAAAAAATAAAGAGTAGATGGTCAATGCAATTTGGTGGAGTTTTAAAACTCCAAAGGATTTTCTATTCGTTTCAATCGGTACACCAGACACACCTGGAAACAGACTCAGACACACCCTGAGACTCTAACCCGCCTTGAACCCGAATTCTAAATCCCGAGCTTCACACACGCATGTGCGACAGCCTATGGCTATTCTCTCAATAACCTTACAGAATGACTCGCAAGCCACTCCCCCACAAATCCCTAGACGAACACTCTATGATTTTTGTAAACAACAACACTTCGCAAAGTGTATACAAAACTCTAATCTTGTTTAACGTTTATCGGCTCTACTTCTCTCTTTGTCATTGATGATCTTTTCGAATAGATGGAGAAGTCTCTTCTATTGTGTGCAATCTGAATTCGGCCAGCACTCCTCTTCTTTATAGGATTTGCATGATGTGTTTGTTCCAAATTGTCCTCCATGTTTTTCTCCAACAACTTCCTTATTTTTAGCTCCTTGATTTTCTCCTGTAATTTAGCCTTTGACTTAGTTGTTTTTGACCTATTCAAAATAGCAATTCAACACACAATTTTTCAGATCAAAATATACTTTAACAGTGATGTTCACCATCTTTCACGATTGCCACGATCAATGCTCCCTTGTAAACTCCTATCATAAATGTTGCATCCACAGCAACCACTTTACGCATGTATTTCAATCCTCTTATAGCCGCTCAGACATCCATAAAAAGTTATTTCAAGCTTTCCTTTACAGTCCAGCTAAAAATTTACGAAAGATCCGGGATTTCTTTCTGTAAACATTTCTAAGACCCTAAAAGCCTCCTACAATGTTCGAAGTCATTACCATGAATCTCTTTGTGAGCACTACTTTTTTATGTCTTCAGCGTTGAATTTATTGACTTGACCGCATTAATGGTGAATATGTTGTACCTTTCACTGTTAAATTTGCATCTTGTCCAAATATGTTGCAACATTAGGATAACGGCACAAAGGTCACAAAGGTCACAACAATCACAAAAGTCAAAAAGATCATATTTGTACCTGGCCTTCAAACCATTAAATAGCACTTCAAATTTGTTCACAGTGTATACGGCTGCATATTTAAAGAACATTTCTTTCACACTATCACCCATTGAACTCTTTTTACATTACCTTTTATTGACGTAGCTCTTTATGTTTTGCGATATATGACGCGTACAAAAATCATGATCACCTTGTTTGTACACTTGTTTGACTGCTTTTATCAAGTTTTATGGCGATCAGATTTCACAACAACATCGCGTCAATCCGGTATCACCTCTTTCAACCTTGACATAAACCATGTCCATGATTCGTTTTTCTCGCTGTCGACTATTCTCCAAACAAGAGGATATTGGTGATGTTCACCATCTTGCAAGGTTACCACGATCCATGCTCCCTCGTACACTCCTATAAAAAATTTTGCATCCACAACAACCACTATACGCATGTATTTTCATCCTCTTATAGCCGCTCTGACGGCCATAAAAAGGTATTTGAAGCTTTTCCCATCACTATCCAGCTGAAAATTTACGAAAGATACAAAATTTCTTTTCGTAAACATGTGCAACCACCTTGGAAGCCTCATATAATGTTCAAAGTCATCACCGCAAATCTCTTTTTGAGCACTACTTTTTTATGTCTTGAACGTTGAATTTATTGACTAGTGACTTCAAGCAGCTCTCACTTCTCACCCGAGGGTTGCAGGATTTTCCTAGTCCTCCCTTCTTGAAAGGAATAACGTGAAATTATTTTTCCTTTCCGCAGGGACCATGTAAAAAGCATCTAATGAATTATGAGTTCAATACATCATGTTTAGCAGAAAGACGGATATTCCTTGCTCATTATCAGACAATCACTTATTTACAAACTTCACGAAAGCGAGTCAGTGACCTAATTTGAGTATTAATTCGGGATTCAAGCTATCATTTTGGCAAGGTTAGCTGCACATTTAGATCTGACTACCGTACATCAAAATGAAAGCCCAACTACATTGTATTGCCAGAATTCATGTTATATATTGGAAAGAGGTTGACATCCTTGCTTCTATGGTACAATCCTCTGCCCGCTGAGCCTCCTTTCTTCTCGGTCCATAGAGAAAAAATGTAGGACTGGTAACATATTCAGCCAATGTTGCTCCTGTATAAGGCGCGAGGTATTGTAATGTAGATGGGGAATCATCCATTTCAGCTACCACCCGAGATTCTCGTCTTGAAGAACCCCAATCTTCATCATTCGGAACTGTACAACAATCAATCTTGGAGCTAGAGTCATCAAAATGGTTCACAAAGGTCATAAAGGTGAAAGTATTCACAAAGGTCACAACAATCACAAAAGTCAAAACGATCATATTTGTACCTGGCCTTCAAATCATTGAATAACACTTAAAATTCGTTCACTATGTATGCGATTGAACATTTGAAGAACATTTTCACCACAATATCACCCTTTGAACTCTTTCTACCTTGGCCTTTATTAACGTAGATCTTTATGTTTCGTGTTATATGACGCGCACAAAAACCATAATCACCTTGTTTGTACACTTGTTTGACTATATGGTGATCAAATTTCACAACGACATCACGTCCATCCGGTATCATCTCTTTCAACCTTAACATAAACTATGTCCACGATTCGTCCTTCTCTCTATCGACTGTTCTCCAAGCAAGAGGATATTGGTGATGTTCACCATTTTGCACGGTTTCCACGATCAATGCTCCTTTGTACACTTCTATCAGAAATGTTGCATACACAATAACAACTTTATGCATGTACTTCAATCCTATTATAGTTGTTGTGACAGCCATAAAAAGGTATTTGAAGTTTTTCCCATCATTTTCCAGCTAAAAATTTATGAAAGATCCGAGATTTCTTTCTGTAAACATGTGCAACCACCCTGGAAGCCTCCTATAATATTCAAAATGATCACCACGAATCTCCTTTTGAGCACTTTATTTGCCTTTTAATACCATCAAATACAATACATTAGCACCGTACTTTACTTTTACACGAGCCTTTAACTGTTTTCTGGAGGTGTTTCATATTTCCTGGCATATTCCTCATTCAAATAATCTTTAACCAATTGTGTTGTACCCTTTGTAGCTTCTGTCGATTTAGATACAGGTGAACACTTATGAATGGGATAGTGTATTCTCACACTAAACCGTTTGGAATTCGGGATTGGTGCCACGCGTAATTTCCATTTACAAGCACTTCCGGCAAACTTGTGTCATACTTCCCACAACTTCGAATCAGAATTCATTGTTCTATATCTAAAACAAGCCTCAAGTGAACCCTTCCTTACAAATGCATGTACATCATTCTTGCTATCAAACTCTTGTCCAATTTTAAGTTGCAATCCATCTTTGAACTTGAAGATATTATTTTGATTGTTTGCCTTCTCGTAAACTACCATTTCCAAATTATTCTCATCATCATCCTTATGCTCTGTTGGCACATCAATATCAACTTTATTACTACCACAAACAACTTCATCAACTACCATATTTATAGCACAACCACCATCTTCTCTAATCCGCTGGTATATTCACTATTTGGATTATCCAAATAAAAAATATTTATTGTTTCCGTCGGATTACTCCCAACTCTACTTTTATTATTTGAACCTACAATAACACAATTATCATAATCTATAACACCTCAATCCTCACCTTCTCTAGCAATGCTTCCACAAGCAGGAATTAAAGGTTCAATTTCCCTCTCAATTTCCATTTCACACTTCACACTTGTCGATTCTATCTCCACATACAGCAGTGGTCTAATTCCTCTTATGTGATCGAACAGATAACAAATAAGATTCTTGTCATTCATTATATATGTCGAGTTTCTATTTTCAGAAATATTTGACAAACATCTTAACTTCAACTTCGTTGTACTTTGTTTCACCATCATCCCTGCGCATAACTCATCAATAAGTTGCTGGTATGTCATACTAATCGAAGGACAATAGAAAAATACTCTCTGGTTTTCCTGAACTCGCCAACCCATTGAGATTCTTCATTTACGTTTTTTCCCATTTACCATCATACAAAAAATAAATCTGTGTGATTTTCTTATCCATAAAATCCATTACACATGTAACAAAAATATAAAAAAGAGGGTAAATTCTATGATCCAATGCCACCATGTGTTTCAAATTCAAAATGAATATGTGACCTAGTGCGATCGGCTGACTCAATAAGACTCTATGACCTGTTGTGACCGTACGACTCGATAAGGCTCTTTGACCTAGTGCGACTATGCGACTCGATGACACTCAATGACCTAGTGTGTCCGTGTGACTCGATGAGACTCTTTCTCCCATTGAGACCATGTGTTTCTCAATGAGATTCTCTTATCCAATGCGATCGTGCGACTTGATGAGACTCTGTGACCCAATGCTCTAGATTTTGTAGAAAAAAGATAATTCAGTGGAAACAAGATTAGAAAGATGGAGAAAATATCGAGGGATTGAGAGAGATAGAGAGCGGCCGAAAAATTGAGAGATTTAAAGAGAATAAGATTAACTATTCTCTTATGATTTTCTTTAGATACAAAGGTACATATTTATACAACAATCCTAACCACTAGAAAACAAAAATCAAGGAAAATACAAGTATAAATGCAAAGTACAAGTTTAAATGTAACATGCATGAGCTGGAGCAGTCAACTAGGCATAGGAGAGCACGGAGCTCATATATTCGCTTTAATCGGACAACTTGAACGAAGAGAGCAGGATGTAGAGAGTGGGATGCAGGAGAACGGGATACGAGAGAGCGGGATGTGGGACACGGGACACGAAGAGCGGAACATAGAGAGCGGGACACGAGATGCGGCCAAACATGAAGAAGAACGCGTCTGAACACGGAGAGCGGGAAGGGAAACACGGTCGAACGTGAAGAAGAAAAAAACACATATTTTCTTTGTATACTTAACAAGTGTGACCCTATGTTTCAATATAACTCTGTGATCTAGTACGACTGTGTGACTTGATGAGACTCTGTGCCCCACTGCAACCCTATGTTTCTCGATGAGACTCTGTGACCCATTGCGACCATGCAACTTGATAAGACTTTGTGACCAAGTGCGACCGTGCGAATCGATGAGAATCTGTGATCCAATGCGATCGTGTGCCTCGATGAGGCTCTGTGATCCACTTCGACCATGTGTTTCAATATGACTATGTGACCTAGTGCGACCATGTGTTTCAATATGACTCTGTGACCCAGTGCGACCATGCGACTCGATGACACTCTATGACCCATTGCAACCATGTGACTAGATAACACACTATGACCTACTACGACCATATGTTTCAATATGTCTGTGGCCTAGTGCAAACGTGTGTCTCAAAGCGACTATCACTCATTGCTATCATTTGACATTTCAATAAAAATAATTCCTTTGGACTATATCAGTATAAGACTCGTTTTCAAAAAGGGAGAATCGAATCCATACATATTACTCACTACTCACTCAGGTTATCCAATTCACAAAAGAAACACGAAAAACACGAGAGAAACACAAATAAACCACTCTATATACCTGATTTTTCTACAGAACATGCTTAATCTTATGCCAATTTCAAGCTACTTGCGACGATTTTGATGTCGATTTTAAAGTACTCGTGCCGAATCTGATGTGGTCTAGGAGAATAATAATTTTCGCACCATAGGAGAGAGAGGAAAATCGAAGTACTTTGGATGAGAGGGAAAAACTATCGATTAAAGAACAAGGATAATATGGGAGAATCAATATTTTAAGGGTAGATTTGAAGTTGAGACTTTTTTTAGAAAAAGGTACGATTGAAATTCTAATCGCATTTCAAGTGTATTTTTGAAGTTACCTCAGTGTATGGTGTATGAATAGAGAGATGAGAGACATGACGATTTGTAATGGGCCAATGTCTTCATATAAGCTTAATTTATGGCCTAGGCCTAGTGGTAATGGGCTGTCCCACTACTTTACACTTGCTTTCCCTTCACTTTTTTTTGGATGCCAAGGCGTCGGGTCTGGGAACAGAGCACAGAGCTTGAATAGAGAGTCTGGTGGGCAAGATTTTGAATGTCTTATCTCTGGTGGGTGCTGCTTTAACGTTGACATGTTGCACAATCCAAGGAAGAGCTCCATCCTCTATTAGAAGAGATTTGCCGCTATTGAAACCTAGCATGTTCCCCTTCGACTCGCATTTTGAAAAGTTTTCAGTCTCTTCTTTGATTGTGTTCCTAGAAATAGACTTTAGGGAAGCAAGAAACAACAACTCTTTCTATGGTTCAATTCCCACTTCGTCTTCCATGCCATCCACAAGAAAAGCAAGTATAAGAGCAATAGGCCAAAGCTGGTAAATGAGGTGGAACCCCATCCAATTTTCCCTCAAAGGCCTCAACAATGTTGTCTTGAGGACTTAAGTAGTGATTGCACTGCATAATTTAGTCCTCATCTCCATTCTAACCCTTTGTCTTGTGCAAAAAGAAATGAAAATAGAGGACTCTTGTTGTGATTCTCAGAACTGGAAGAATGATGCAACCGAGAAACGAAGAAGAGAGGAAGATGGAAAAAGAATGTTTTTCTGAATAATCAACTTGTATTTCATTTTAATTACAAAAGCATATATATCTTGATTCCATTGTAAGCATATTAATGCTATTATAGACCTTGTATTTTAATACATCTAATAATGGAAACAACATCATTTTTGTTTGACATCTTACCAAAATATATGTTCTACTTTTAATAGTAAGATTCCATTTGCTCCTTGCTTTGAGTTGTCCTTGATTCCTCCTGTGTGTAGTCAGGTTTTCTCCAAGCTCCATGCTCCAGCTCCTTGTCCTTGCTTCCTCTTGATTTGTTTGTTCTAGCTCTAGGTCTCAGCTCCTTGATCTGGTATCTGTTTTGCAGACTTGCTTTGTTCTGCAGGTTACTGGAAAAGCTCAACATCTTCATTCTCCCTCTTGAGCTTCTTCAGCACCACTCCAAACTTACTTCTCAATTCTTCAAACCTTCTAATTCCCGTGACTTAGTGAGAATAACAACCAACTGACTTTCACCAGCAACATGAACCAAACTAATAATCCCATCTGCTACAGCCTCTCTAACCACATGATATTTGATCAAAATGTGCTTGGTTCTCTTATGGTCGACAAGGTTTTTTCCAATTGCTATTGCTGCAATGTTATCACAATAAATGGTAACACTTTGTGTCATATTGAACCCTAGAGTGAGCAATCTCTTTTCCCAAAACATGATATGTTGCTGCACAAAGAGTTGTGTATCCAGTTTCAGCCATGGACTAGAAAATGGTGCTCTACTTCTGAGTCCCCCTAGTAAACACAGTCCTTCCTAAGGCGAAAAAAAAACCAAGTGTACTCCTTGAATCACTTTTACTCCCAGCCAGATCAAGATCAGCATATCCCACAAGTTTTGCTTCTTTTTCACTTCTAAACATCAAACCATACTCCATAGTTCCAACAATGTATCTCATCACCTTTTGGCGTCCTTTAAACTTCTTTCAGTAGGATTAGCATTGCTCCTTGAGAGATATAAAACTGAATATGCTAAATCTGACATTGTAGTTGCTAAATATAATAATCCTCTGACCATGTGTCCATACTTGGTTGGATCTCTCAGCTCATTCTCATTTTTTGTGTTCTTCCCATATGGTGATAATGGGGTGCTCACATTCTTGGAATTTAGCATTTCAAACTTATGCAACAATTGATGTGCATACACTCAGATTGATTTAGAAACACTCCCGTTTGGTTAAAGCTTAACTTAAAACCCAGGAAACATTTCAGCTTACCAAGATCAGTCATTTCAAATGACTTGCTTAGTTTTCCTTTAAACTCTCTAATCAGGAATTCATTGTTTCCTATGATGATCAAATCATCCACATATATGCAAATAACCAATATTCCTTCTCCTTTTCTTGCAGGTACATTGCAGCATCACAATCACTTCTTCTGCAACCTTTATTTATGAAGAATGAGTCGATCTTGCTATACCAAGCTCTAGGACCTTGTTTCAGTTCATATAGTTCTTTTCTCATCCTTAGTACCTTGTTCTCGACCCCATCAATCACATATTCAGGAGGCTAATCTACATACACTTCATCAGATAAATCTCCATTCAAAAACGCAGATTTTGCATCCATTTGGTGTAACTCCCATTTCTCTTGTGCTGCCACTTCAATGAGATATCTTATTATGTCATGTCTGGATACAGGAGTAAATGTTACTCCATAATCCAGACCATAGGTCTGAGTAAAACCTCGAGCCACCAATCTTGCCTTTAGTTTCTTCACTTGTCCTTTCTCATCTTGTTTTACTTTATATATCCATTTTACACATATCACTTTCTGATTTTCTGGTGGATGAGCTAATTCACATGTCTCATTCTTGCTGATCATCTCTATTTCAGAATCCATTGCATCCCTCCAACCCTTCTCAATCACTATTTCTTCAAATGTGGTACGTTCAGCAACTGCGAGATAACAATACTCATAGACTGGATTGGATTCCTCACTCATTGGATCTTGATCCTCATATGGATCACTTAGTCTCATCATCCTGTGAATTAACCGAGAAGAACTACCACTACTGCATGTGTTCTCTCTGTTGCTAAATTGAGTATTTGACAAGTTGAATGGAATATGTGAGAACTGAGGTGTATCTCCCCTACTCCCTCCAAAACTATATCCTTGTGGAGAGGTTGCAGCCTGTGTCCTTTAATTTTGTGACACTCCTTCTTGTTGTGTATTCAAATTTGGACTAATAATGGGAACCACAAGCTGTGTTTTTGTTTCAGTCTTTGTGTCCCAGTTCTATCCCTTGCATTCTTCAAACACAATGTCTCTTGTCACCTCCACTTTTCCAAAACTGAGTTTATAAACCCTATAGCCTTTACTCATGCTATTGTAACCAACAAATATGGCCTTCTCTGATCTATCATCCAGTTTCTTCCTTTATTGAGATGGCACCAACATTGACAAAGACAACCAAACACTCTGAAATGGCTCTCTGATGGTTTGTGGCCACTCCAAGCCTCCAATGGAGGCTTGTCCTTAAGAGCTCGAGTTGGTATTCTATTTTAAATATAGGAAGTAGTGAAAACCCCTTCAGTCGAAAACTTGTTTGGTAATCCTTTATCTTTTATCATGCTCCTTGTCATTTCCATCAAGGTTCTATTCCTTCTCTCAGCCACACCATTTTGCTGAGGGGAGTAAGCCAATGCAAGTTGTTTCTACACTCTATTTTCTTAAAGAAATTCTATGAACTATCTGGAGTTGAACACCCCACCTCTATTAGATCTTAGCTGCTTCAATTTCTTCCCTGTATGAGTTTACACTAATGCCTTTAACTTCTTTAAAGTAGCAAAAGTATCAGACTTTAGTCTTAAAAAGTTTACCCACAACATGTGTGAGTAATCGTCAGTGAAAGTGAGCACATAAGAACTTCCATCTATTGATAATGTCTACATTGGTCCACAGAGGTCTATATAGACCAAATCTAGAATCCCTTCTGCATTTGCTTCTGAAATTTTTTGGGGTCTTCTCTGCATTGTTTCCCTTGCATACAGGCTTCACAAGTTCCTTTTGTTACCTTAAACTTAGGAAACCCCTTCACCATCTCATGTTCTTGCATTTTCTCAATATTGTGTAGACCTGCATGTCCTAATCTCTTGTGCCAGAGATCAGTAAGATTAGTTTCACAAGTTGTTCTAGCTCCTTATGTTGCCAGTTTCCATTTCAAAGAATATGCTTTCTTTATCATGGGTACTTTTATAATCTTTCCCTCATTCTTATCTCTAATTTCACACTTATCTTCAGTAAACATAACCTTGTATCCATTCTTAACCATCTGTGGTACACAAAACAGGTTCTTATCAAGTCTAGGAACCAGAAAAACATCTTTGATTGTTTTCTTTCCCATCTTTGTCAACACATCTATACTTCCTTTTCTTGTTGTGACAAACGTGGCTCCATTTTCAACCTTGACAAGCACATTGAATGATCTTTCAAGGCTAGTAAAGAAGCCTTTCTTTCTGATCATATGGTTTGTTTCCCCACTATCTATCAACCAAACATCATCCTCGATGTCTGATGAACAATATGAGCTACAGTGAACAAGGAATTGGCATCCTCTTCTTCTCTGCTGTTTTGTGCTAGATTTGGTGTATTTTTCTTGGTTCTGCAGTCCCTAGCAAAATGGCCTACCTTGTCACATGTATATCACTCTTTTCTGGTTTTGTATTGCTTGGAACTTTCAGGTTTTTCTTGTTGTCTATTTCTGAAGTAACACTGCGATTCAACATGGTTATTCTTTCTTTTAAATCCCACACCATTTTTTGCCCTTTGGTTTAACTTCTGGTCTCCCGAATGTTTTCTTGTTTTAGTCACCTTTCTGATCATATCTTTGATTCTTAACCTTTGCTTGATATGCTCCTTCTAACCCTCCATGTCTAGACTGCAGTGTTATTACTAGTTCTCCTTCCGTCAATGTGGCTAAGTCTTTGGTTTGTTATATGACTCCCACATATGGATCAAAATTTTCTTGTAAAGAACAAAGTATCTTCGAAAATGGGCACAAATTCCTCTTTTGTGCTCATTGTTGCTTCAGTTCTTAGTCTTTAGAATTTTTCCTACCGTTTGTGATAGAAAATACATCTTTCTCGCTTCTGCTCTCTCTTGGACAGATTTAAGGTTTCTCTTGTCGCTTGTGCTTGGTTGTGCTTGATTGTGGCTATTTGTGCATTTTTGTGCGTCTAGGTCTCCTTGAATCTTTATAACTCTGATACCAATTGTTGGTTCTTTGCTTTGTTCATGAGCTTAGAATTGATTAAGCTCATGATATTTTCTCTTTCATACTCATGGTGAAAACTGAAAAAATAAAATCGGTGAAGAACTTGGTGGTTGTTCTTATGGTTTTTCTGAAAAATGCAAACTGTTTTTGTGTTTTTAGTGTTGCGGAGAAAATGCTCAACTTGATGTTTTTGGGTGGTTGTTTCTCTTCACCCCTTACACATTTCATACATATAATAATACCATACAAAAGCTCATATATCCTATTTCACATGTCTAGGGTTGTTTTCATGTATCACATTCCTAATTTCTGCATAAACCTAACTAATTCATAGCTGAAAAACCGTTTTTGATACTCTGAAAATTTGCTATAAGTCATTTTCTTCGATTTGGGTCGTGGGCTGTTTCAAGACTTAGATTGGGCCTGCTTGTTGGGCTGCGGGATTCAAGTAATGTTCAATTCTTGGGTTTTCTTTGTGGGCTTCCGTAGGCCCATGTTCTATCTGATGGCCCATCTCTTTGTTTTTTTCATGCTTAGGGTTTGCCGCCTTCACCCTTCTCTCTGGCGAGTTTGCTTTTTCATCGGTGATCTTGCCTCCTGCCATATAAGGATATGTAAAAAGTTACCTTAAGATGATGATGAAGTTTCTTGTAGTAAAAAACTAAAACAAGCATTTCCGATGTTGTTTCTCCCGCCGGCTTCATCTCCTTGCTCGCGGTTGTCCTCTCCTCCAGGCTACTCGCGGCCTTCTTCCTTCTTCTCCTCCAGGCGGCTCGCGGTAAGACTTCTCCTTTCTCTTCCCATTGTTGAATCCGTTTTAGATATCTCCTTACTGACTTGTGCTTCCTCCTTTGTTTCATGAGTTTTGGAGTAATTTCCAGCAGCGTATTCTCCCTGCTTCTCATTTGATTTCGGTAAGTTTCTAGTACTCTTTGGTGTCTCGGTTTGTTGTAGTTCACGGTTGGTAGGTGGTAGTTCACGGTTGATAGGTATCTATGTTTCGTTGCATAACCAGTATCGGTTTCCAGTATCGTTTGCACGTTTAGTTGATCCGTAGCTTAAGGAATCTCATTTTAATGGATAAACCTTAGCAACCTTAGGTATGTCAGCAATAACAATACCTCCCTCATCCTCGATTCTGCATTTGTTCTTTGTAAAAAGAACTTGGTAGCCCTTCCTTGTCATTTTTGCTGTGCTTAAAATATTTACCCTTAGTTTCGGAACTAAGTACACATCTCTAACAATCTTTCTTCTTTGTTTTGTTTTGACAGATATATTTCCCTTTTCAGCGGTCATCAATAGCTCTCCATTTTCCAATCGAATAGGAATTCAAACACTTCTATCCAGGTAAGTAAATTGCTCCTCATTGTGTATCATGTGGTTTGACGCACCATTGTCCAGCAACCAAGTGTCTTTGTGTATGACTTGTTGTGTGTCTTGGTTGGCTGTAAACAATAGTTCGTCGTTGTCGTTTTCATCTTCTTGTGTTTGATGTGCATGTCCTTGTGTAGGCTGTAGTTTTCGAAATTTGCATGCCCTCACTTGATGTCATGTTTTGCCACACACAAAGCATGGTCCCTTAGGTTTATATTGCATAGAATGATCAGCATTGGTACCTTTGTTTTTGAAGTAGCATTCATCCTCATTATGGTTGTTTCTCTTGCACACACTGCACCACTTTCCCATATTAGTTTTCTAGTTTGTTTTGTAAGCTTTAGGCTTACTAGCGTCACCATAATTTCCAGCCCGTTGTTGCTGCACACTAGCCTTGAGTGCTCCCTCTCCTTCACTTCTCTTTTGGCTTAGAACCCTTTGCTCTCGGTTTTGTAATGCATTGATCAAATCTGAAACTGTTAGGGTCCTTAAGTCTTTAGTTTGTTCTATTATTTCAGCTGAAACTTTGTAGTCCTTAGTTAGAGAACCTACGATCTTTGAAGCCAACTCGTTGTCTGTATCCGTAGCTCCTCATTTCTGCACCTAAGTCAGTAACCCTCTTAGAAAACTCCTTAAGTGTCTCCCTCTCTTCCATAGAAATATCCCAAAACGCCTTTTTCAATTGTTGTAACCTAACCATTACAGCTCGCTCATTTGCTTGATATTCTCTTTTTAACGTTTCCCATGTTGTTTTTGCTGATTCTATCTCTTAAAGTTGTGTGAAAATGTCTCCTGTGACAGCTCGGTGAATGACTCTTAATGCTCTTTGATCCTTTATATATTTTTCTTTCCACTCCTTCAAATTATCTTGTTATTCTTGAGTTGCATTTTGCCCAACCCTAGGTTGTTTTGATAGTCCCTAGGACACCACTTCCCACAACTCTTCTTACCTAAATATGGTCTTCATCTTTGCTACCCAAGCATTGTAGTTTTTCCCTTTGAAAATGGGCACAAATTCCTCTTTTGTGCTCATTGTTACTTCTGCTCTTAGTCTTTAGAATTTTTTCTATCGTTTGTGATTGAAAATACCTCTTTCTCGCTTCTGCTCCCTCTTGGACAGATTTAAGGTTTCTCTTGTCGCTTGTGCTCGGTTGTGCTTGATTGTGGCTGTTTGTGCATTTTTTTGCGTCTAGGTATCCTTGAATCTTTATAGCTCTGATACCAATTTATAGCTCTGATACCAATTGTTGGTTCTTTGCTTTGTTCATGAGCTTAGAATAGATTAAGCTCATGATCTTTTCTCTTTCATACCCATGGTGCAAACTGAAAAAATAAAATCGGTGAAGAACTTGGTGGTTGTTCTTATGGTTTTTCTGGAAAAATTCAAACTGTTTTTGTGTTTCTAGTGTTGCAGAGAAAATGCTCAACTTGATGTTTTTGGGTGGTTGTTTCTCTTCACCCCTTACACATTTCATACATATAATAATACCATACAAAAGCTCATATATCCTAGTTCACATATCTAGGGTTGTTTTCATATATCACTTTCCTAATTTCTGCATAAACCTAGGTAATCCATAGCTGAAAAACCGTTTTTGATACTCTGAAAATTTGCAGCACTTGTCTCCTTTTTGTTACAAGTCATTTTCTTCAATTTGGGTCGTGGGCTGCTACAAGACTTGGACTGGGCTGTTTGCTGGGTTGCGTGCTTCAGGTAATGTTCAATTCTTGGTTTTCTTTGTGGGCTTCCGTAGGCCCATGTTCTATCTAATGGCCCATCTCTTTGTTTTCTTCATGCTTAGGGTTAGGGGCCATTTTCTTCTCCACATTTTCACTGATTTTAGGGTTTGCCGCCTTCACCCTTCTCTCTGGCGAGTTTGCTTTTTCATCGGTGATCTTGCCTTCTGCCCATACGTCGCCGCTCGCCCATGCTTCGCCGCCCATCCGTGTGTCGCCTCCTCCGTGGTTCTTCGATGTCAGCGGCAAGGGTGAGACTCCAACAGAAAGGCTTGTCTAGCAGCCTCATCTCACCTCCTACAGCAAGCATGGGTCGTGTGAATGTTTCAGTGTGCATAGGCTCGCACATATGCACACGAGGCAGGTTCCCTTTAGCATCAGCACTTAGTTTTGAAGGCATTGATCAGTTTGTCCATGGCGAATTGGAAATCTTGGACGCGGCCGGGTGAGACATGGGCAAGCGAGACGCGACCAGTCGGGATGAAGCTAGGAGAGACGCGGGCGAGCGGGATGCGACCAGGCGAGATGCGACCAGTTGGGGCGTGGCTAAGCAGGACATGAGGCGATGGGACGCGAGACGATGGGACACGAAGGCATGGGATGCGGCCAAGCAGGACGCAGAGGAGCGGGACGCGGTCAATCAAAGTGCAAAGGAGCGGGACACGACCAAATTGGATGCGGCGACCCGGGACGCAGGAAATTGTAGAAGGGCTGATCAGGTTGCAGACTTTAGAGGACAAGAAGACACCGACGAACTGAAGATCCAGACTGAAGTAGGCGACAAGATCATAGCCTGAAGATAGCAGAAGACGCTCATAGCATCGATGGGGCAAGAGTAGACGTTGAAGGCCTCGTAATCAGTGCGAAGAACCTGCACCAGACCATTGGTGCAGGTTGCCAGTTTTGTCAAGGACAATAGGTCCTTGGCTAAGTCAAACTTTAACCATTTTGGATAATTGTCGGATAAAAATACTTATGATGTTTCTGAACATGTTTTGATCGGTTTTTGTAATGTCTTTTTAGACATACATTTACGTTTGCACAATCAAGGAGTAAGATGGACAAAGTGAATTTAAATTAAGCAACCTTATGTTTGCTCAAGTTCACTAAAAATCAACAGTGGTATCAGAGCCTCCTGGATCTCAAGGCCAAGAGGTGCACAACAGAGAAGCATCCAGTAATAGAGTTCAGAAAGAATGCAGAACACCATTCTAGTACCGGTGTTTGAAGGGAAAATTACAACCTATGGGTTATAGAGATAAGGGCCACTCTAAGGTCAAAGAGTCTGTGGAAGATAGTCACAGAGGGGATCCCAGAGCTGTCTGCTTTGGGTATAGAAACAACAGAGGAGCAAAGACAGAAGAAGATAGCTGAGAGGGAGGAGTTGGAGGCTAAAGACCAGAAGGCCTTGGAGCTCATCTACCATGCATATCAGAGGAAATTTTCATAGCCCATCTGTCTACATGTGAGACAACAAAGGTAGCATGGGACCTTCTAAAAGAAAGGTTCCAAGGTGATCCAAAAACGGCCATGATCAAGCTTCAAAGACTAAGAGCTACATACTACACTTTGAAGCAAGGTGAGAAAGAATCAATCAAGGATTTCGCCAACAAAGTAACTGAGTTGGGAAATAAGATTATGGCATATGGAGATGACCTCACGGAGGATGCACTGGTGTCAAAGATCTTGTGCTCACTTCAAGAGAGGTTTGACCCCTATGTGGGGGTCATAGAACAGACCATGGACTTAACAGTTTTGACGGTTGTTAAACTAGTGATTGCACTACAGACTCAAGACTATAGACTGGATGACAGATATGGCAGAGGGCCAGAGGGGGCCTTCCAAGCCAGATTCAAAGGGATTAAGACATGATCCAAGTCAAAATCTAACAAGAAGGGTTCTGGCAAAACTGAGCAGAAATTTAAAGGAGGACCGAAATGGTGTGGGGTATGCAGGAAGGACAACCACACTCCTATTCACCGCGGCACATGTGGTTGGAGGAGAACATGGATCAGATGTGTGGATAATAGACAGTGGAGCTACCAACCACATGACACAAGATGAGAGGTATTTTACCTCAGTGGACAAGACAGTCAAGGTGCCTATAAAAGTAGGCAATGGAGCCATCCTGTAGACAGCAGGAAAGGGTGATATTGAAGTTATGACATTGAAGGGAAGAAGGAAAATTAAAGAAGTATTCTTAGTCCCAGGACTGGACAAGAATCTCTTCAGTGTTCCACAGATGGTTAGAAATGGATACCATGTGGGATTTGTGGAGAACCTTTGTTTGATCCGAGACAAAGAGGGAGCCAAGGTAGCTGAGGTGCCTATGGTGAAGAAGGCATATCCACTGAGGTGGAAAATGTCTAAAGAAGCTGTGTATAAGGCCGGAGAAGAAGGGCTTGCAAACCTCTGGCATAAGAGGTTTGGACATACCAGTGTCCATAATCTGGTGAAGCTACAAAATCAGGAAATGGTGAAAGGTCTACCGAATTTTAAGGTGACCAAGGAGTTGCGTGAAGCATGCATACAGGGGAAGCACACTAGATTAGAATTCCCTAAGGAATCGGAGAGCAAGTCTAAAGATATACTAGAGTTGGTTCACACAGACCTGTGTGGTCCAATGTAGACTCCATCTCTTGATGGAAGTCTGTATGTTCTGACTTTCACAGATGATCATTCCCACATGTTGTGGGTATACTTTCTCAAGCTCAAGTCAGACACGTTCAGTATGTTCAAGAAATTCAAGAGTGTAGTGGAAAATCAGACAGGAAAGAAGCTGAAAGTACTAAGGTCAGACAAGGGAGGGAAGTTCAACTCAAAAACCTTCACTGAATTCCTTGAAGAGCATGGAGTACAAAGGCAGCTGAGTGTAGCCTATTCTCCTCAGCAAAATGGAGTTGCAGAGAGAAGGATTAGGACACTTATGGAGATGACAAGGAGCATGCTAAAGGAGAACGGCCTCCCCAACAAATTCTGGGCTGAAGGGATGTTCACTGCAGCATACCTTCAGAACCGACTTCCAACAAGGGCACTAGACAACAAGACGCCATTGGAAGCGTGGAGTGGTCAGAAACCAAGTGTGAGCCACTTAAGAGTCTTTGGAAGTCTCTGCTATGTGCAAATCCCAGCACAGCTGAGACAAAAGTTGGATGATAGGTCTGAGAAGGCCATTTTCATGGGATACAGTAGCATGAGCAAGGGCTACAGGGTGTTCAAACTGAGTATAGGCAGAATAGATGTTGCAAGGGACATCATATTTGAGGAGGAGAAGGCTTGGAACTGGGAAACTCAGTCTGTAAAACAAAAACAGATTGGGATTTCTAGTTTCAACCCTGCTGCGTCAAATCCGGAGCCAGTTGATCACAGCACTCATAGGACACCCCAAGGTGTTTTTGATGAAGGACAAGGGTCTGGAGGGAGTAAGGGAAATAAGCAACAATTTACCCTAGTTCCATTTAGACTCACACAGTCTACCTCTAGAGGGAGCAGAGAGACCAATAGTAGCTCATCACGGCTGGTTCACAGAATGAGGAGGCTGGCTGACATCTATGAGGACTCTGAGCTAGTTGAAGGTGAGAGTAACCAGGTGTATGAATGTTGTTATACAGCAGTGGAGGAGCCAGTGACATTTAAGGATGCAGTAGTAGATGATGGATGGAGGAGGGCAATGGATGCTGAGATAGACATGATTAACAAAAACAAAACCTGGGAGCTTGCTGAACTACCAGAAGGTCATAAGGTAATCACCGTAAAATGGATTTTTAAGGTCAAAACTGATGAAGAGGGTAAAGTGCAAAAACTTAAGGCCAGGCTGGTAGCAAGGGGGTTCACTCAAACTCATGGTTTGGACTGTGGAGAAACCTTTGCTCTAATGTCCAGACATGACACCATACGGACCCTCATTGCCATAGCAGCCCGGGAAGGATGGAGCCTCCACCAGATGGACGTGAAGTCTGCCTTTCTCAATGGAGAGATTGCAGAAGAGGTGTATATTCAACAACCTCCTGGTTATGAAATAGAAGGACAAGAAGACAAGGTCTTGAAATTCAAAAAGGCCTTGTATGGGTTGAAGCAAGCTCCTAGAGCTTGGTATAGCATAATAGACTCATTCTTCCTAGGAGAAGGATGTAAACTGAGTGGGTGTGATGCTGTCATGTATGTGCAGGAAAACCACCAGAGGATCTGCGTCATCTGCTTATATGTGGATGACTTAATCATATCTGGAAATGATGAGGGTATGATCAAGAAGCTCAAGGAAAGATTGAACAAAGAATTGAGATGACAAACCTTGGAAAGCTGAGGTATTTTATGGGGTTTGAGGTAAGCTACTCGGCTGATGGTATTTTCATGAACCAGGCCAAGTATGCAAGACAGCTTTTGAGGAAGTTTGGGATGCAGTATTCCAAAAGTATCTCAACACCCTTGTCACCATATGGGAAGAACTTAGAGGGAGGAAATGAGGTTGTTAATCCAACCAAATACCGGAGTATGGTTGGCAGCCTGCTTTATCTGGCAGCAACCAGACCAGACTTGGCATTTTCAGCGTCCTATCTGTCCAGGAGCAATGCCAAGCCAACGGAGAAAAGCTTACAGGAAGCTAAGAGGGTGTTAAGGTACATTTCTGGAACTAGAGACTATGGTTTGTGGTTTCAGAAGGTTGAGGATGCTAGACTACTAGGATATGTTGATGCTGATCTAGCTGGAAGTGTGCAAGATTCTAAGAGCACCACAGGATTCTCCTTCACCATTTGGGAGTGCCATGTTCAGCTGGGGGACACAGAAGCAGACTGTAATTGCCCAGTCAAGTGCGGAGGCTGAATATACAGTCTTGTGTGCAGCCACAAACCATGCTGCATGGCTGAAGAAACTATTTGCGGAGCTGGGATTTGATATGAGTGATGTGTTGGTCATTCATTATGACACTATAGCAGTGATAGCTATCAGCAAAAATCCGGTGGATCATAAGAGGTCCAAACATATTCAGATGAAGTTTCATGTTGTGAAGGAGGTCGTCGGCAATGGGGAGATACGTCTGGAGCATGTGGCTGGACAAGACCAAGTGGTGGATATTTTGACCAAGTCACTGGAGACAAAGCGGTTTGAAGAGCTAAGGCACAAGTTGGGAGTCATGGAGAAACAGATTAAGAGGGAGATTGAAGGCATTGATCAGTTTGTCCATGGCAAAATGGAAATCTGGGACGCGGTCAGGCGAGACGTGGGCAAGCGAGACGCGACTAGCCGGGACGCGGCTAGGCGAGATGCGGGCGAGCGGGATGCCACCAAGCGAGACGCGACAAGTTGGGGCGCGACCAAGCAAAACGCGAGGCAACGGGATGTAGAGACACATGACGCGAGACGATGGGACGCGAAGGCACGGGACGCGGCCAAGCATGACGCAGAGGAGCCAGACGCGAGCAGTCAAAGTGCAAAGGAGCGGGACGCGACCAAATCGGACGCGATGACCCGGGACGCAGGAAATTGCAGAAGGGTTGATCAGGTTGCAGACTTTAGAGGACAAGAAGACACCGACGAACTGAGGATCCAGACTGAAGCGGGCGACAACATCATAGCCTGAAGATAGCTGAAGATGCTCAGAGCATGGACGGGGCAAGAGTAGACGTTGAAGGCCTCGGAATCAGTGCGAAGAACCTGCACCAGACCATTGGTGCAGGTTGCCAGTTTTGTCAAGGACAATATGTCCTTGGCTAGGTCAAACTTAAACCATTTTGGGTAATTGTCGGATAAAAATACTTATGATGTTTCTGAGCATGTTTTGATCGGTTTTTGTAATGTCTTTTTAGACATATATGTATGGACGACCGAGTTATGAATTATTAAGTGAACTTTTCAGAAATTTTAGTGTGTTCATTCTCATCCCTTCCTCTTCCTTGTTCTTTCAAAAGTCTTGCATTCTGAGTGAGTTCTTTTGTTCGTTCATTCATTTAAATTTACGTTTGCACAATCAAGGAGTAAGATGGACAAAGTGAACTTAAATTAAGCAACTTTATTTTGCTCAAGTTCACTAAAGTCCAACAAGTCTGACCCACGTAAAACATAATTACGGTGTAGACATGTGATCGATCACTCTTTTTGTACAGTGATTCGTTGTCCTTCTGCTGGAAATACTGAAATAGAAGTGTGAAGAGTAGTTATTCCTTACAACAAAACAACACTTCCATATGAGATATGTATTCAGACATTTATGATGTCAACAATAGTATGCAACGTTGGAGGATAATAACTTATTAATGCCAGATCAAGTATACACATTTACTTACAAGACGGTTATAGCCGTTGGTAATCGACTGCGGTCTTCAGTGTATTGTAATCCTTTCGCATTTTTTGGTGTCTTTAAGCCTAAGGTAAAGGTAAATAGTAACATCTGCCTATATGATTATAGTTGTAAACAACATTTGAATCAATGTTTGGGGTTCAGTGTTGTATTTTGAATCAATGGGGATAGCGTTGTCGTTGCCATTATCAAACTGAAAATTGTTGGAACAATACATTTTTTTATTGTTCACTAGAAATTATTAATTCATAAAAAAATATTTAAAATCTATCCTAAATCGTTCTAAAATTTAGATTGGAAGTTGGGACGACACATTCAATTATTAAACTTTTGTAATAACAGACGAATGAGACTCTTTAAAAATCTATATGTATATTGAAAATACCTTAAAGTGTATATAGGCTATTGAACACATAAATACAGAGTAAAAGAACCAAGATATTTAAGAGACAATTTAAATATTAGTGAAAAATGTATATTTAGATTTAATTTATTTTAATTTCTAGAAAATATTTGATTTATTTTATAACTATTTATTTTCCATGTTAATATATTTATTAGAGAGATGAACATTATTATGGCTCTTGAAAATACATGCGAGGAAAAAAAATTGTGAACAAATGTTATCTCAATATATGTTATGAAATAATATTAATAAGTTTTCTAAATATCTACCGTTAATACATCATATTTTTATATGTCACATATGATGCTTTTCAAATTAAATAAATTAACCTAAACCATCTGTAAGTGCTCGGCACGTATGTAGTATTATAGGTGTCGATCCCATAGAAACTACGCAACACAAACTAAATTCAAACAAATTAATCAAATTTGTTACGAATGAATATGGTTTTGAGATCAAATAACTAAAGGCAATAAACTAACGAGTTCTCTGCAATTAAACAAACACTCTAAAATACGATTTCACAACAAGGCTCTCCAGAACCAACAATCAATCAATCTAATCAGGCATTCTCAATCAAGGTATCTAAGACGGACGATCCTAATATGATTTCTACTCTCTTTTAAGACATAAAAACGTGATTTAGTCAAGTTACCCCCTACTTTTATGGTTGATCCCTTAACCTAAACCCATCAAGTTTTGTAATTCATTAGATTTCAAATGCTTAACCGTTACTGCTCTAAGCCTCAAAGTCCGGGATTAGAATTCTCCTTTCATTCCTTCTCTTAAAACCCTAAAACATGCATCTATTTGGCCTTCGCAAATACATGACATTCAAATTCTTAGACAGAAAATAGAAAAAACCAAAATAGGGAATTGCATTCATAAATCAATCAAAAGAGATTCCGAGGTTGCCTAGGCTACTATGCAGACATGAATTCGAAACAAAGCATCATGAAAGAAATAGATAGTCTAGAGAGCATATAAATCAAACAAAACGAGGTTCGGATCGAGTTTTCAATCCTCTCTAAATCTCCTTGCTAAGACTGCTCCTAAGATAATGAAAAATCTAAGAGAATACCCACTCCCCTTGGCTGAGCTCGATCGTCCAGCATTAAAACTGCCTCTCTTTTCCTTTTTATGCAAACAATATCCGGTTTCCTTTTCTCTACCATCGGTGTGCCGCTTAAGCTTTCTTTTTCTTTTCTTAGGTTTATTTGTTCAGTTGGGCACATTAAGCAGCTCGGTCGAGCACTTCTTCAAAAGGGCGATCGCCTGGGCTTCCTTCCCTTTCACGTATTTTGGTGCATACGTCCGACCGGGCACATCATAAAGAAACAAAAACTTGTAAGCCTGGGTCGTACTTCCTTCTCGACAAAAACCTTCCAAGTTTATGCCCGTTCGTGCGTATTGGCATGCTCGGTCGTGCATGTCCTAGAGGTGATCGGTCATGCATTACATGCGCCCGAGCCGAACTTCTTCTTTAGGGAGAATCGTCTCATTTATGTGCCCGACCGTGCTGCCCCTTTGCCTGATCGTGCTCCATGGCTTCATCATGTTTCTTCGTGCATAGAGGAAGGAGCTCAGCCGTCTATTGTTCCCCGTCTCGGCAGTTTCTTGACCAGCAAGTTAACACCATATCTTGCTCATTTCTTGTTTGTTTCTCATCCCGTTTGCTCCATTGTGATCCTCGACAGTATTACTTCGTCCCGTGTATATTTTTTAGCTCCGAAACGAACCGAATACGCCTCAAAACCTGCAAAATAATGTGATCATGAAAACAAGTAAAACATATACAAAATCACACGTAAACATCGCAATTATCATCACGAACATCTCTAGAATCACGCGAGAAACGTGTACGAAAACGAGATGATCAAAATCACACGTAAACATCGCAATTATCATCACGAACATCTCTAGAATCACGCGAGAAACGTGTACGAAAACGAGATGATCAAAATCACCTAGACTTAAATGGTTGCTTGTCTCTAAGCAAACGTAAGCGTGGAACACATGGGAGTTACAAAAACGTGAATTCCCTTTGTTCTAGAGACATCGTTAAGGCGGATCTAATCGATCAACTAGCATGTTGTGAGCAAATTTTGCCTATTATTTTTCAGTCTTCATCCTAGGTTCACTATGGTACCCACGAGAAAGAAAATCAAAGGCAAACCATGCAAGAAACCACACCTCTCTCCAATAAACAAGACTTTAGACAAGTGCTAAACATAGATTAAAAGAGAATTCTTGTTCCGTTTATGAGCTTCTTTCTTTCTTTATTTTCTTTTTCTTCGTGTTTGTTTATGAGCTTCTTTGTTTCTTTATTCTCTTTTTCTTCTTTCTTTGTTTTTTTAATATATTATGAAAATACACTAAGTCTCTAGCACATCGGATTTGAAGAGATCCAACCTCTACTTAGACCCAGGCTACTAGTGACGGTATACTCTTGCATCTCTTTCAAGAGAGCAGCGGAGTAGATGGCTTTTTTATTGTTTCATGCCTTTAGGACATAGAAAGATGATCTCCAACCCACTATTTAGACCCGAACAATCGAAAAGGTATCAAGGTCGATGCACTCATATCGATTTTAAATCATGCTTTTAGGCTTTATTTCTATCCACAACGGAGTGTTACTGTGTGCTCTTATTCTGAAAAAACAAGCTCATTTTCATATGATCAAACTATCCTCATAAAAAAGGAGTAAAGCATCACCTATACTAAGTATAATCATCTGGATAGAGAGAATGAATAAGAAACTAGCCTAGCAGCCCCATCTAAACCTCCCACAAGCAACACTAGGATTCCCAAAGAACTATGACCTTTTCGCTTTTCAACCGACTAATAATCTCTAACGCTTACCTAAGCTCAAACATGCAAGATATCATATAAAAGCCTGTGTTCTTCAGCATCCTAGGTTCAGGTTTCATCTCAAAACTTGGCACCAGATAGGTGCCTGGGACAAATCTGACTTAAGAAATCAAAATCAAACTAAAACTAAGCTAAATTAAACTACAAATCAAAGAGAAGAGGTAAAAGAAAAGGAAATGAAATCACGTGAAAAACGTGAGATGCTCCTCAGACTTGAATTGAACAGCATCCTCGGCGTGAAGCTCCGATGGAGGGTAAGTCGGAATTTGTTCTCCTTTTTTTTACCAAAATCTAAGTCCTAAATTAAACAGCTACAAAAATGATAAAAGAAAATGTTGGCTTGCCTCCTAGAGAGTGCTTATTTAACGTCCTTATGCTTGACGTCTCCATGCCTCATGCGTTCGCGACGGGTGGATCGAAATGGAAATGGAGTTTCTGCTTTCAATCGGTTGAGCAGCTTGGTAGAGTTTCAGTCTCTGACCATTAGCTTTGAACGTTCCACTCGTCTCGCTCCATAGCTCCACTGCTCCATGCGGGAATACCTCTCATACTGAAAAAGGACCAGACCAACAGGACCATAGTTTCCCCGGGAAAAGCTTAAGACGAGAGAGCGGAACCAAATCACAGGCTTTTTAGCACGCTCCTTTAGATCTTAGAGTTCTCATAGGCCTCTATTCGAAGCTCGTCTAGCTCATTGACCTGCAAAAGTCGCTTCTCTCCTGCACATTTAAGATTAAAATTAAGGGGCTTTTCGCCGAATAGACGCGGTGTTATAGCTCGATGGGGAGGTGGCAAGACTTGCCATAAACAAGCTAAAAAGGAGTCATACCAATGGGAGTCTTGAACGCAGTCCTATAGGCCCATAATGTATCATCTAACTTCATATACCAATCTCTACGGGATCTAGACACGGTTTTCTATAGAATTCTCTTGATCTCCCTATTTGAAACCTCAACCTGTCCACTAGTCTGCGGGTGGTACGGTGTAGCTACCCTATAGTTCACATCATACTTCTTAAGAAGGGCCTCAAATTTTCTAGCTAATGACTACTCTAGGGACACCAAACAAGGGAAAATGATTTTCTTGAAGAACTTCATAACCACCCTAGAATCATTAGTCGGTGCAGCCATAGTTTCTACCCATTTAGATACATAGTCTACACCTACCAAAATATATTGATGACCACATGAAGAGGGAAAAGATCTCATGAAATGTACACTCGAAACATCAAACAATTCTGCCTCAATGATATAATTCTATGACATCTCGTTCATCGTAGCTATATTCCCTATTCTTTTACATCGATCACAAGAGGAAACGTACCTGTGGGCAACTCTGAAGAGAGTAGGCCAATAAAAACCTGTTTTTAGTACCTTTTAAGAGGTTTTGGACTTGCTGAAGTGGCCACCATAGTCTGTCCATAACAATGGAAAAGAATGCTCTCTACCTCTTCTTCGGGGATGCATCTCCTAATGATCTCGTTCATGCAACTCCTGTAGAGAATTAGATCGTCACATTAGTAGTGCTTGACATCCGTAAAGAATTTTTTGCACGCATGAAAAGACAACTCAGGGCTTAGTACATTGCTTGTCATATAATTGACAAAATTGGCATACCAAGGAGCGGGTGTACCTAAGGTAAGCGTGCAAATGATGTTGTCTCTCAAAGAATTATCGATGGGCCTCTTGTCCTCTACGATGATGCGAGAGAGGTGATCTGTAACGACGTTCTCTGACCCCTTTCTATCTCTGATCTTGAGATCAAACTCTTGCAAGAGAAGGATCCATCGGATAAGGCGTGGCTTTACGTCCTTCTTCCGTATGAGATACTTGAGTGTCACGTGGTCCGTGTAGAAAATCACCTTCGAGCCAACCAGGTATGACTTGAATTTATCAAAGGCGAAGAAAACAATAAGGAGCTCCTTCTCAGTTGTGGCATAGTTGATCTGAGCATCGTCTAGGGTCTTGCTAGCATAGGATATGACATGAGAAATCTTGTCTCTCCGATGTCCTAAAACAGCCCCAACCGTATAGTTGATAGCATCACACATGATCTCGAGTGGTAAGCCCCAATCCGGCGGTTGAATGATAGACGCTGAAACCAATGCTCTCTTAATCTTGTTGAAGGCATCAAGGCACTCATTGGAGAACTCGAATGTAGCATCCTTTGCCAGCAACTCCGTCAATGGTTTTGTGATCTTGGAGAAGTCTTTGAAGAACCTCCAATAGAAATCGACATGCCCTAAAAAGTTGCAAATCTCCTTGACCGAAACAAGTGGAGGAAGCTTCTCGATTACCTTGATCTTGGCCTTATCTAATTCAATGTCTCTCGATGAGAACATGTGTCCTAAAACGATATCTTCCTTCACCATGAAGCGGCATTTCTCCCATTTAAGTACTAGGTCAAATTCCTGACACCACTGCAACACTCTGGAAAGGTTAAGAAAGCAATCATTGAATGGAGAGCGATAAACAGAAAAATCATCCATGAAAACTTTTATAATATGCTCAATGAAATCAGAAAAAATTGCCATCATGCAACGCTGGAAAGTAACCAGAGTTTTGCAGAGTCCAAAAGGCATACGGCGGTAGGCGAACGTCTCGTAAGGGCACGTGAAAGTCGTCTTCTCCTCATCTTGAGGATGGATAGGAATCTGGAAAAAACGAAGTACTCGTCCAAGTAGAAAAAGTAGGTATTATTCACTACGCATTCTAGTATCTGGTCAATAAATAGGAAAGAAAAGTGATCTCTCCTTGTAGCTTTGTTGAGCTTGCGGTAGTCTATACACATCCTCCATCCCCTAATTGTCCTTGTTGGAATCAGCTCGTTGTTTGTGTTGCGCACTACTATCGTTCCTCCCTTCTTTGGCACGACATGCACATGGCTCACTCATTCGTTGTCCAAGATAGGATAAATGACACATGCATCCAAAAGTTTTAGGATCTCCTTTTTCATTACCTCTTTCCTGTTTTTCGTTTTAGGTTTATGTGCCCGACCGGGCCCAGCCAGCAGCTCAGTCGGACACTTCTTCAAAAGGGAGATCGCCTGGGCCTCCTTTTCTTTCACGCATTTTGGCTCATATGCCCGTCTGGACACAGTATAGAGAAACAAAAACTTGTAAGCCTAGGTCGTGCTTCGTTCTCGACAAAAATCTGCTAAGTTTATGCCTAATCATGCGTATTGGCATGCTCGGTTGTGCATGTCCTTGATTGAGAGGTGATCGGTCGTGCATTGCATGCACTCAAGCCGAGCTTCTTCTTTGGGGAGAATCGTCTCATTTAAGCGCCCGATCATGCTGCCCCTCTGCCTGATCATGCTCTATTGCTTCATCATGTTCGATCGTGCACAGAGAAAGGAGCTCGGCCGTGTATTGTTCCCCGTCTCGGCAGTTTCTTGGCCAACAAGTTAACACCATATCATGATCATTTCTTGTCTATTTTCTCGTCCCGTTTACTTTGTTGTGATCCTCGAAACTTGTACTTCGTGTCGTGTATGTTCTTTAGCTCCGAAACGAACCAAATAAGCCTCAAAAGCTGCAAGAACATGTGAACAAGAAAACAAGTAAAATGGATACAAAATCACACGTAAACATCGCAATTATCATCATGAACATCTCTAAAATCATGCCATAAACGTGTACGAAAATGAGATGATCAACATATAAACATATTAAAAAATGATGGGATAGCTTTGAAAGATAATTATTTTTTATTTATAAATACATTAGACATTTTTTTGTATTTTAATAACTTTTATTAAATAATTGTTATCCTAAATTAATGATTATTTTTAAAAATTGAAGTGATTTTATATTTTAAATACTATGTACAAATGGACTTAAAAATAAAATTTGAATAAATGAGTCATCATTTGGAAAATTATAAAACAAATTTAGAACTTCAAAACTTAATAAATGAACCATCATTTAAAAAATATATTTAAAAATTTTGAATTGTAATTATCATATAATTATTTTTCATTAAAAAAATTTTTATGTGGACTGAAATATATGTATTTCACATACCAATATTTAAAATTTAAATACATCAAAAAGTACAAAAACATAAAAAAAGATATGAATTATACTTCAATTAAAGTTTCGTAATTTATCATCAATATTTACTCATATAAAACAAAATATAATTGATTAAAATTACAACATCATATTTATATTTCATTAAAATAATACAAATAAGTAAACTAAAAACAAAATTATTAAAAAAAAAATATATGGAGCACTACTATAGGTACATTAAAAAAATAATAATACAAATAAGTAAATTAAAAAAATTTATTAGAAAATAATATGGAGCACTAATATAGGTATATTAATATTATTTAAAAGAAAACAATAAATCCCCTTTAAGATAAATATAAAGTTTTAAATAAATAATTATCCGCGTATTTTCGAGACAGTGAGATTTAATAAGAGTTGTTTTTGGAATCCATGAGTAATGGACCCAATATATCTATGACCACGTCAACACGAGTAGACCCACTTTGACTTATGGCCTGAAACACTGAACATGTTTGCTTGTTTGAAAAATTATTGCAATTCATTTTCATGTTGGGGTGGGTATTTCGGGTTTCGGGACGGATTTTTCGGGTTCGGGTTGAGTTCGGGTTCTTCGAGTTCTAAAAAATTGAATCTAAAAAATCCATTTGATTTTCGGGATGGCTTCCTCGAGCTCCGGGTTGGGTTCGGGTTGTTCGGGTTTTAAAACATTGAACCTAAAAAACCCGAATTGTATTTGGGTTCTTTCGGGTTTTCGGGTTCTTTGGATTATTTAAGTACGGGTAATTCGGATTTAAACAGATAATTTGGGTTTTAAACGGATAATTCGAGTTTTAAACGGGTAATTTGGGTTTAAACGGCTAATTCGGACTCCAAATTAAACATACAAAAAACTAGATTAGAAGGGTTAGGTTTTTTTTGGGTTCCTCGGATTTCTCGGATTCTCCCGAACCCAATCCGGACCGACCCGAATCCATTTGGGTTTTAGATTTTGAACCCATATGGATTTTCTACAAAACCCATTTATCTGAGAGATTGGGTTTTCCGGATTGGGTAGATCCGGGTAACCCGAAACGTCCACCCTATTTCCATGTATTCAGACTTTTATTAAAATGTTGAATTTTAGGAATTTTACTAATTATGCTATAATGAAAGTTTATTTGATTAGATTGCTAGGAACTTTAATTATTTTTTAGTATTAATGAACGTGATCTATACTAAACTAGATAATTTTATTATTTCTCTAGATATCGGTTAATCCAAAAACTATATATTTTGTGTACGTTCGTTTTGCTATCTTGAGATATATGTTTTGAATTACAATTTATAAAAATTGTATTAGTAATCCTCGGTCAATATAAATAAAATGTTTAAAACCATATACTTAGTAAATACTTAGGAAACACTAAAAATACTCAAATCTCGTACATTTGTTATATTATAATACTTAAACCTTTAGACCATCTTATCAATAACCAAATAATTAATATTTTGTATTTCAATACATATAATAGTATAAATTAGCCAAATCCGCATAGTTATATTTTTTCTTTTTCTTTTTTGTTAATTCTAGTATATCCAAACTACGCTTGTCTTGACAATAGTACGTAACTTATATATTAAATATTGAGAATTATTAAAATTTATATACTAAAATAAACGGGAAACTTCAAAAATATCTTTGTAGGGTTAAAGTGCTTCAATAATACTCTTGGCTGAATAAAAGTTTCAACTTCAAATCTACCGTTAAAATATTGATAATCCCATATTATCTTTGTCGATAATTTTTCTCTCCTCTCTAGAGCACCTCTATTTCTCTCTCTCCTGTGGCGCGAAAATTACTGTTCTCTCACACCAAAAAAATTCGGCGAGAGTAGCTTGAAATCGACATCAGATTCGCTGCCAATAGGTTGAAATCGTTTGTTATCATCAGAGAAGCTTGCAATTAAGCACGTTTCGCAGAAAAACCAGGTATGTATAGTGAGTTTTTCATGTTTCTCTTGTGTTTATTGCAATTACTGAAAACGAGTCCAAACGAGTCATATTTATTGCAATGTCAAAGGTGACAGGGTGGGTCACAGAGTCGTACGGTCGCACTGGATCACAAAGTCTCATCGAGGGGTCAAAGGGATTAAAGGTCGTTGCAGGGGTCTAAGGGTAAAGGGGTCGCAAAGGGTCAAAGGGTCGCAGGGGTCCAAGGGTCGGATGGAAAAGGGGTCGCAAAGGGTTCAAAGGGTCGCA